>JABEZY010271275.1:0-44049 GCA_013467495.1 Gossypium gossypioides
AACTATTTTGGGGATTCCTTTCGTTCGTAGTCAACTGGGTGGATTACGTAGAGGCCGGGATCACGATAGTTAACTTCTTCAGTTGTTAATAATCAATGCATAACTGTAAGGTACCATCTTGCTTTTTCACAAATAAAATAGGTGTGCCCCATGGTGAAACACTAGGCCTAATAAAACCTCTATCCAATAGTTCTTGCAACTACACCTTCAACTCCTTAAGCTTTTTTGTCATGCGATAGGGAGCGATGGACATCGGTGTCGTTCCTGGCAACAATTCAATACAAAATTCGACTTCTCGATTTGAGGGTAACCCTGGCAATTCCTCGGGAAAAACATCAAGAAATTCCCTTACTGTGAATGCTATCAATTGAAGGATGAATTGTGCTTGCATCCCGGACATAAGCCAGATATGCTTCACACCCCTTTAGCACCATGTTTTCTGTTACCATAGCAGAAATCACATTGGACAAATAATTCTGATGTTCCCCAACCATAACATTTTTTTTTCGAGCCTCAGTTACTAAAGTCACCCTCTTCAGTGCACAATCCAATCGAACTTGATGCTCAACCAACTAGTCCATCCCCAAAATTAGGTCAAACTCATTAAAAGGAAGCTCCATCGAATCAGCGAAAAGCACCTCTCCTTGAACCTCTAAATGACATCTTTTATAAATTTTATTTACAAGTATGCAAGAACCTAATGGGCTAACTATAGTTACAGTGTTTTTAGTTTTCTCTACCCCAATCCCTAGTTTTATAGCCACATTACAAGCAATATATGAATGAGTAGATCTTATATCAATTAAAGCAAAGTAAGGTAATGAGTAAATAGTGAAGGTATGTGTAATGACGTCCGTTGCATCTCTATCCTCTAGGTGTCAAGCTACATAAACCAAAGCAGGTTGCCTAGCCTCAACCCGATCCGTACCCTGAGCCGGTGCTCTTTAAACCTAATTACCATTCCCATTTCGGTTCTAATTATGACCCCTCTAAGCACCTTGATTACCCCTCTGATTTTGACCTTTAATTGGCCCCGATTCTGGGTCAGAGCTTGCACCTTATCCTTTCAATGAGGACAATCTCTGACCTTATGCTCTATCGAGCCACAAACTAAACAAGCACCAATTCTTCTCTAACACTCACCCAGATGGCGCCTCTGACAATACTTACAAACTTGAATTTTCCCTACCTTAGGGTCCACTACTTCCCTATTTTGCAGTGGTCTAACCACTTTGGCCTGCTTAACAGGTCGCAGGTTTGGGCCAGTAAGGCCTATTTCTCTTTTGGGTTGATCCATCTATTTCCCTTTCTTCTTGCGCTCCACGCGCTTAACCTCCTCAATAATTTTGGTATTCTTGAACAAAGCCTCAAACACTGCTCTTGGTGTAGAGCTACTTGAACCTTAAGGTCAGACCTTAGACCCTCCTAAAAACAGAAACTCTTTTCCTGCTCAAACGCCACCATACTAGGTGCATAGCGGCTCAACCTTAGAAATTTCGCCTCATACTCAGAAACATTCTTATCACCCTATTTAAGCTCAATAAATTCCAACCATCGGGCCTCTACATAGTGAGGGCCCATAAATTTACCCTAAAAGACCTCCTAAAAATAAGCCCAATTAATACACTCTAGTAAAGTATCCCTAACCACTGATTGCCACCACCGTAAGCCTCTTCCCTTAACAAAGACACGACACCCTTACGTTTCTACACAAGAGTGCAGTCCAAATCCTCCAAAATTCGTTTAATGGTTTCCATCCAAAATAAAGCTACTAAAGGAGTTGTTCTAACAATACCCATAAACAACTCTGCCCCACTAAAGTGGAGCCCCTCAGCAATCATCCCACGACTAACACCACCCATCGGAGCCCTAGCAACCCAATTCAAAGCCCTTAACAAAGCCAATGCAATAGGATCATTTTCATCAAAGACATTATTACCCTCATTTTCCAAATTCCCACCCTCAGTAGTGGGTTCACTATTAACCTCATTCTATTCATTATTCTATTCTGGATCTAGTGATGCAATCGACTCAATTAGAGCCCTTAGAGGTTACCCGTATGGCCCCTCCTACCATGAGTGATCATTTCACGACTATTCATTTCAGTGTTTTATGAATCTACAATTTAAAAGTAAGAGTATCTTTAGTACTTTGTTTAATCGTTTAACGCACTTTCAACCTATATTTCTTCCATTAACATTTTATGCAATAGTCTCTATAGTCTTACTAAAGTTTCATTACTGTTTGTATGGACTTGGCATTGGACCTTCGGACTCCGTTATTACCTGTAAAAAAAAGTACTTTCAAAATTTTGTGCTTTGTTTTTCTCAAAAATACCCATTTTCATGTATGTATGCATGCAAACCCGTTTTAAAAAGGTTTAAAAACTTAGTCTGAGGTTTTGAACCTAGGCTCTGATACCACTAAATGTAACCTCCCAAACCCGTCCTAGACGTTATGGCCTAATCGTGAAAGTCACATTGGACACCCAAGAATCGAACATACTCTAACGATAGTTAAAAACCTTTAAGTACTTTCTTTTTGTAAAAAACGTGGTTTCTATTGTTAATTTTGGAAAATAAACGTTCATTTTATTAACCCAACCACATTTAGATCAAATTAGCAAATTAGGCATAGTTTATGTAAAAAGACAGTACTCGACATTGCCTTTGAAAAACATTTTCATCAACTTCTTCGCAGCGGACAATTATCATTACTGACCAAATTATTATTAATTTAGCCCAATAACATGCATAATCCAATTTAAATTTATATAAATCCGTCAGTCCATCCTAAGAATGAAAAACATGCATGCATGAAAATCCCCAAAACAAAACAAAAAACAATCTCAAACCACAGTTTCAATAATTTTACAGTCCAAAATCGAATAATAATTATGAGAAAATAATATTAATAATAATAAACTAATATGACGAAATTGAGTCTGAAGTCCATTGTACGTCTGCATGCCAATTCCAATCCTAAATTCATTCATTACCTGATTAGTTAAGGTAATGGGGTAAGCTTAACAAGCTTAGTTTGAGACTAAACAAACAAGCATAGAGTTTGAATAGCTATCTCTTAGCTTTGAAACATACTTTGAATCACTTGATTTCGAGTTTGGGAGCTCAAGTTATGATTATTTTAATGAAGATTGCGCGGACAAAATTTCTGGACGAGATTATTATGGAAATTACAAATTTTGGGCTTTTTATTTGATTTTCAGGCTTAAATTTTATTATATATTATTCCAATATTGTATTTATTAAGTTTTATTATTTATTATTTCATTAAGTCTGGGAGCCTACTTACATTACTCTATTGATAGAAGACTTTACTTATGGGAGAGAAGTAAGTTGAACATTGAAAATTCTCTACAAGTGATAAAAGGTAAGCAAATTAAAGACACATTAGACATTACAATATGTAGGCATAGCTTGAATGTTTTCGATAACTATGCTACTGATTTTATTTTTCCTTACGACATGTTTTCTCGTTGGTCAAGTTTCATTAAACCTTGGTTTGAAAGTTCAATTGATTTGATGGATTTATCTAGGTTTGTAAATGGTGCTTTTGTTGAATTCGATAGGTTTATTAAAGAATCTTATACATTTGGTCTTGCAACAACATTTTCTACCTTAAACTTTAACGATGAATTTTTACATAATAATCTTAACCTTCTTGATTTTTATTGTTATATGAGATTCTTGATTCATCGTTGGAAATTGTTATGGATGACCACAGATATTCAAAGAAAGTTACAGTTTATTTTTTACTTGAACACCCATGTGCCTAACATTTGTTTGTTTAGAGTTAATTGTTTGTTTTTGAAGGAGAGGTACTTGATCCATGTTGATTTGGGGGATCAAAATCATGTATTTGATCCTGGAGATAATTTCAGTACATAGGAAAGCTTAGGTAAGTATTTGTTTTCTTTTATTTATTTTTATTAATTCTAATCTTTTTAGTTTTTCTACAGCTAAAGATTCAAGGAAAAATCTTCTTTAGGAAGGGAAATGACGCAAGTCTCAATGTCCAATTTCAGGCCCATGGATGTGATTGTCTTACACTACCTCAAGGCCCAATAACAAGGTCAAAGGCCAAGTCAATCAAACCAAGATTCAATCAAATACAATATGTGAGGATGAATCTTTTTAAGGAAAAAGGAAACGATACATGCACGGAATGGGTGAAATTTATTAAAGTCAATTCAACCAAGCCTTCCAATTTTCAAGCTGAAAAGATTAGTCAACTTGTGACGAATTTTTGGATGAGATCTAGGTATTTATGGGCTTAGATGTATGTAGAGCGTTTGCATAGTTATCTCTTAGCTTTGAAACACACTTCAGATCACTTGATTTCGAGTTCAGGAGCTCAAGTTATGTCAAAATCTAAGTTTTTTTTTCTGATCGTCTAAAGCCCTAAGTCAAAATATGCAACTTGGACAAACTTATGATCTTGTTCCGCACCCATTCTTTATCAATCTCATTTCATTTCAAATTAATCTAATTCATATATATATAATTGTACATTCAATTTCAAAACCACAATTCAATTAATCATTAACACAGAATATCTCACATTATATAACATATTTCAATTCATTTTTCCATGTCACATATATTAAATCATATTATTAATCATTCAATAAACAAGTATATGAAAAAAATTATATACTCACCTCAATATTCAACTTCAATCACAGCAAATCAATTCATACGAAAATGATATACTCATTTCGATGATTAATCATTCAATAAACAAGTATATGAAAAAATTTATTTCTATCCCGAATCATAAAAGTACAAATCGGAAATCTTGTGTCACTTATTGACAACTCTCGTTTTTCCTTTCTCCATCAACGAATTAACATCATCTTTAGCTACATAAAATCATACAATAGATAAACAATTATTAATTCCCATCCAATTCACATCCAAACATAAATTCAAGCATATTTTATATTTTATTCAATTTAGTTCTTAAAATCGAGACAAGCATAACTCTCGATTCCTAGCTTCGAATTAAAATCTGATTTTACATATTCTCATTAGGGACCTCATATTTTCTATTGCTGACATAATTTCATGAAAACTTTTACATTTATTCAATTTGGTCCCTAATGTAACAGTGTTAACAAACAAGCTAAGTTAACTTTACAATCTAGTCCTTTACATAATCTAAGCTTAAAATATATCAGTTTCAAGCCTATTTTCTATCAGTATCACTTGTATTTATTGTCCTGATAGACTATCTCTATTCTGTGTTTACTGTCCCAGTGGACTATCTCTATTCTATGTTTACTGTCTCACCGGACTATCTCTGTAGATGCCATAGAGTCTTTCATCCATGGTCTCGGTGTACTATCATATGATGCAATTAAGTCTTTCATCCATGGTCTTACTCATTATACTTGGCTACCATAGCATCTTTCAACTATGGTCTTATGCTGTAAACATTTTATATTTTACCATGTTGTCATGACGTCTTTCATCTAAGGTCTTAAGCTGCGTACCTCATACCAGACCGCCATAGCATCTTTCATCTATGGTCTTATACCATATATCGTTGTAATGGTGTCGCCCTGAAGGACTAGTCGATACCACCGTTACGGTAAATACCTTTCCATGATTTTAATTTCTCAAATCCTCCTCCCATTACCTCTTTTACACCATCTAACTTTAATGCTCAAACATCATAGTGTTCCCTCTACAAGGCCCAGAACTTCACCTGAGGCTGTATTTAATAGGTTCACTCCCTATTTCCCATCCTAATTTTATCTACCCCCATTGAGGTTTATCCTCAATTATCATGTAATACATGCATCAAATCATCATCAATCTTAAAGCAACAGTAATCAGCTTGTCATGACACAACAATCTTACCCATGCACAGATTACTCATGCATTCCCTAGTTCATGCAAGCAGTATATCATCATCTATCACCCAGAACTAGGATGTAAAAACTCATTTTATTTCCTTATCCTTGTCACAATGGCTTGCCCAAATGCTAGTGTCTCATTAAACTTGGCACTAGTCCTTCAATTTTCTCCTTCTTGGACATCCATGCCTACGACTGCTGTAGCATGCAGAGCCCCCTACGGTTATAGCCTCTTCTTCTTCAAGATGACTAAAGAAGAAAATGATTTTGACAAAAAGAATGTGTAAATAGGATTAAGGAATCCCCTCTTTCTCTTGTCCTCCTACCTACATATATATACCTTCATGGCGTAATCTTCACAGACCGTCATCACCACACAGTCCTAATTATTATGTTTCTCACTATGTAACTAGCCAGTCTTAATCTAACCAAACCAGATTTGGAGTCTAACTTTCTACTAACCAGCCACTTAACTCTCTAAATTTCTCACTAATACCCCCAAACTTTCCATTACTATTCAATTAGCTCCCCAACTCCTCCAAAAATTGAGTATTTTGGAAATTTGGGTGTGACAACCACCCCACCTATAAAGAAAACTTCATCCTCAAAATTTTCGCTCGAGGTAAATCTAGAGTAGTCTTTAGGAAAAATTGTCATTCCTTGGACAACCCACGCTTAACATAAAAATGTACATCCTTATTCCTCAGGTAGCCTAGCATGTTCCCAACATTTTAAACCACTCCGCTCGAGTGGCAGATCTGGACTTTCCATAAGTAGAGGTCATCCATCAACAAGTGATTTCTCGACTGTCTAATGGAGCATTTAGTGTATAATATGGAAAAGTCACGGGACAAAGTCTATTTAAGCGTGTATTACTTCTGGCGTATATTTAATAAACGTTTAGCTCTAGCGGACATTTCTACTTTTCCTAATTATCAAGGGGTTTGGGAAGAAATTATTTTCGTCTTGTACAAGTGTCAACCATAGAGTTGAGGAATTTGAATCATCTGATTTAATTCAACCAAACTTTCTTTATACGTTTGCCTATTTAAATCAAAGCATGAAGTAAGGAGGTGTCTTGCTTGAAATTCTCCCTCCTTTTTATTCTGAGTTTTTCCCTTTACTTATACTCCTCTGTTTCCCACTTCTGAATTCGCTTTCTTCTCTCCTTGATCATCTTTCGCAAGTTTTTTAGGTAATTTCTATACGCTTTCTTTTTTCCTTTTCCTTTTTTCTGTTATCGCCAAAATGGTTAGGATTGAACATAGTCATCGCAAAGGGGTCAGCTATCGCAACAGTAGTAGTAAGAAGGGTTATGGTGGTAATGGTGAGGGAAATGGTGTTGGGCCCAATGCCTGTAGAATATATTCTCCGGTGGAGATCATCCCCTTCTGTTGTACTACATCCCATAAGGAAATAGGGTGTTATTTTAGCATCTGAGGAATTCAACTTCCCAATTTTATCTATGATTGCAGCCTTGTTCAAGGTGAGTTTCGACTGAGCGACTCTTTCAACGACATCCTTCTTCAGCTTCATGTGTTTGAGGTCGGGTTTTATCTCCCCCTTAATTATTTCTGTATCTTTTTTCTTGATGAGTATGGGATCACATCTGGGCAACTCACTGGATTTTCTTGGTGGACTCTGGTGGCCTATTTCATCGGTTACAGCATGAGGGGTAAGCCACCCCTTCTTGTTGTTTTCCAACGATTATACCAGTTAAAGTTGACTTCTTGGGGGCCTATAATAGCCCGCCCTGTGGAGACTCAATATTCTATTACTGCTTGGCATATAGATGGTAAAATTAAGGGTAAAATTGAGTAAGTGAAGTATTTGTTTTGGCTAAGGAGAGTATTATGTGGGACTCGCCATTTGGCGAACTTCTAGATTTGGAAAACATTAGGGTTTGGTGGACTCTTCTGTTAAGTATCCGTCCACCCCTGATGTTTTAGGTGAAATCATTATGTTCACAGTTTTTATAAGCTTATTTTATTTAGTGCTTGATGACTTAGTTAATCATGTTGGGATTTAATTAAGACTTAGTTAAAATCGAACTAGAATATTGTACATGATTTGACCTAAAACTTGTTAAGTGCGTTTAATCACGAAAATCAAGGGTGTTAGTGGAATTATCTGATTTTTCCACTAAACCTTGTCTCCATGCATGAGTATATAAGGTTATAGTTGCCAACATTAGTGACCCTTGCATCTTCTTCTTCCTTGAATTTTTCTATAAGTTTCTGAGAAAACCTTAGTATAGAGAGCTTCTTCGAAGAGAGTTCGTAAAGTTTAGATAGCACCCACGTTAGTACTAGCTTACTGGTAATTTTTGGTGAACCTTTAGGTTATTACCGATGTAATGCACGTGTTTATTGAATGGTATACATAGACATTAGATTTGTTCGCGAGGAAGGAAACTTCCTGATTTTGGGTCATGAGTTATTAATTCTTGCATGCATGTTAAGTTTTGATAGTTTAATGATTCGATAGGAATAATTATCTTTATTTTAGCTCGAGAAACTAACGAGGGTTCCAGTGACAAGGGCAAAGGACCTACTGTGTAGATCATTGTACTAGAGTCTTCTGGTGAGTTCCTTCTTACTTCCATGTATTGTAATTCCACTATTATATAAATTATGAAAGGTAAGTATTCTCTCTCAGTAACATATGAAAGGTATATGTGTGAGTAATGTTAAACAGTGCCAACAGTCTGAGTTAGTCTATCTGTGTTACGAAGTAAAAACCATACTTCATGCTCAAGTCAGTACCATTGGTTTGTGATATATGAGATGTGATAGGTGGTAAAGGAAGAGGAGATATGTTTGTGATGCCTCCGGTAGGGTAACTATATTGCAAACTGGACTGATAGATCACGACAAAACATGTTATTCTGAACAAAAATTATATGAGGAGTTAATGGGGAGTATGCATGTGAAGAAGATTGTAAGATATGCTTCTGATTTTGAATTCTGGGTACAGGCTGGCATGAGGATGAGTTGACTATGTCGTGTTAAGTTGGCGTGCATTAACTGCCATGTGTTATGTATATTAGCGTATTAAATCTGTCTGTGTTTTAGTACGCCATTGGGCGTATTATGTTCACCCTGTGTAACTCCTAAAATATTTGATATTGAAGTAAGCATTAAGAGTAAGACTTATATGTACCTATTTATGTTTTGGAACTCACTAAGTTCGTATGAACTTACTCTGTTATCTCTTCCTTCTCAAGCTTGTTAACTGAAAGAAGGAGTTTTGTGAAAAGACTACGCCAGAGCACTATTGATATTGTGAGTCATCTGTTTGGTCTTGTATCATACATGATCTTCTGGGGGTCGCGTGTAATTTTTATTTAGAAATCAACTTGTATAATAATCTACTATTTTGACAGGATACTATTTTATAAGGATCTTTATAACTTCAATGATTGGATTTAAGTTAATATATTTTGCTCTATGATTTCCATATTGAACCTTTACGCCAAATGGTTTAATTATCATTTTAACTACCAATGATGTATATTGAAACTTTTGTAAAGTAATAAGCCATTTCACAATTTATACTTATAAACCTGCAAAGTTTTACAAAGCCTCCACTGAATAAATTGTATTAAAATTTCTTTATTTAAATTCTTTTGATTTTAACTTGTGACACATCATACTCAAATCCTATTATTGGGTTAGGTAAGGTATGTTACAAGGCCTCGATTAGGTTGGCCCATTTTAGTGTTCATCAAGGGTATGAGTCCATAATTAAAAACTGGGCCTCCAACCTTCACCTCAATAGAAACAAATTTATTCGAGTGAGATGTAAACTAAGGGGTAGATTTGGGTTCCCGACCTAATGGTTTATTCCTTCAGAGCATGTTTGTAACCGCATGCAACAACTAGATAATGAGGCCACGGAGGATTAGTTTAACCACTTGAAGTTGTGCCACTCTTTTGTTTATTCCAACAACTGTTGCAGCAAACAGAACCTCCCACGGTTACAGCCTCTTCTTCTTCAAGATGACTAAAGAAGAAGATGATTTTGATGAAAAGAATGTGTAAACAAGATTAAGGAATCCCCCCTTTCTCTTGTCCTCCTACCTACATATATATACCTTCATGGCGCAATCTTCATAGACCGTCATCACTACACAGTCCTAATTATTATGTTTCCTACTATGTAACTAGCCAGTCTTAATCTAACCAAACCAGATTTGGAGTCTAACTTTATTCTAACCAGCCACTTAACTCTCTAAATTTCTCACTAATACCCTCAAACTTTCCATTACTATTCAATCAGCTCCCCAACTCCTCCCTAAATTCGAGTATTTTGGAAATTCGGGTGTATCATGACACCTAGAAGATAGAGACATAGATGTAACTTACTAGACTGACAGTATATTGGACAAGACCCAAGTAGGATATATCTTAAATTTGTTTATGGATTTATTCACTTGTGATATGCATAGTGTGGCATACCTTAATCCTGAGTGGATGATGGACTATGTATCTTGAATCGTATACTTTGATGTAAATGAAAGCTTGAGTTCAAATAGATAAGGAACCGAAAGTTGGCGTGTTGAGTATAAGACTTCTGTAGTATGTAACATCATTCTACAATAGTGCAATTCATAGTCTAATAAAGGGTAAATGATATCCTCTCATTGGCATTACATGATAAATAAAAAGTAAACATGGCCAGGGGTCATTTATCTTTGTTATAAATTATGTAATTACTATTGTATAGTAATTGACTTTTCATGAAAAAAGATGCAATGGTTATGATGAGATAAAATAGGATCATATTGGGAGAACAGATTTATCCCAAAGAGATTAAGGATATCAAATGAGGTTAACACATATATGACAAGATCATTAGACGAGCACTTATTAAGTAGCTTTCGCAATGGTATATGATAAGGGAGAACTCAATCATGATACTTTAGTGGAATAACTTCGTGACTAAACAATGTTTTAATTAAGAGGTATAAAGCTGGAACTTAATTATAAATTATTAAACCCTTAATTATATATATTTAATTGATCCTTACGTTATCTTGAGATAACTAGAAATGAATTACATGTAGAACAACAAATGTGAAATGAATGAAAACAATGAAATTAGAGAAACAGATCACATGTATCGCTAAGTAGAAAACTAACATTAGAATTAATTTAAGGTTCTTCAAATTATTATTTTATTAATTATAATTAAAAAAATTAAAGTTCAAAGATAGAATTAAATTAATTAGTCATTAGTACAAATGTAAGAATGAATTAATCTCGGATCAATCAATGCATAAATATTATTTTCGAGGAAAGAAAATTTACCTGTTATAACTTCTGGTAGATCAGTGTCTTCTTTTGCCTTCATTACATACGCTCAGGCGGATACTCTAGAACTTGGCTTAGTAAAACTTTTCCTTGGTGTTCCCTGCACTAAGCCAGAATTTGTTGTAACTAAAGACCTAGCCTCTTGTTGAAACTTCCGAGGCCCACGAACTGATTGTTCTATACTTACCTCTATTCTAGAGGGACAATCCTTAACCAGATGATCCTAGAATCCACATCCAAAACATGCTCCAGAACGCCTACAACATTCCCCTCTATGGTTTCTTCTATATTGCTCACAATTAACATTTCTCATTACTCTAGATCGACCAGAGCTTGCCATCGAAATAGCTAGTCTACTAAATCCTTCACACCTAAACTCATAGGCTATGAATCTCTTCTTGATGTTGAAAAGTTTGATCTTTGGGCTTCTTAAAACTTGTTGGAGGTGGAGGGCTAGACAATCCACACTTCATTCTTTCTCTATCAAAATTCCTGCTCATGTCTCAAATAATTGTTTCCATTTTATGAGCTTTGGTTGTTATAGCTACTAAACTTTTACATTTTGAAACTGCTACCAGAGCCCGAATTTCATCTCTCAAGCCCCACTCGAACTTATCACACATTTCTTCCTCTTACTGGAACTTATTCTTAGCATAACGACCGAGTCTAAGAGACTCTCATTCATATTCCATCACTAACGTCCTCCCTTGTCTAAGATACATAAATTCTTTCTTCATCTGCTCTACATACATTTGGTTCACATACCTTTCTCTGAACTTCTCATGAAATAACTCCCAATCAATCATCTCTTCAGGGGTCACACTAGTCAATGTTTCCCACTACTGGTAGGCTTCTCCTTTTAGCAACGATATGGCACATAAGAGACTGTCTTCTGACTTGTATTTCAATTCCTTTATCACTCTGCAAACTCAAGACAACCACTGCTCAACCATAGTAGGATCATCACCTTTGTCACCCAGAAATTCCTTAGCACCCCTCTTACGTATTTCTTTCACAAGGTCTCCTTTAGGTGGAATTACAGTCGGTACTGGTGGTGCAGGTAGTGCTAGGTGAACCACTTCTGGTTGTACTTGCTGAGGCTGTTAAGGTTGGGACACTTGAGTATTCCCCATAAATTGGTCAAACATTTGTACCATCATTGTAAAGAAAAAATTTCTAAAAGCATTTCCAACTGCTTCCAAGGCAGCTACAAGTGCTTGTCTTGGAACAAGGGGCACATGACTTTCAATTTCTTCATCGGTCACTTCTTTGGATGCTTCAGACATTGTTATCAACACTACAAGAAAGTTCAAATTAGTTTAAAACACAGGGGCTAAGTCAGAGTTGTATCATTCATGATGGGGTGTGACACGGCCTTCAATTTTCTAGGAATCAGCTCAACCTTGGCTCCGATACCAAACTTGTAACACGTCAAACTCGACCCTATGATAGGATTTAAGTTTAATGTGTCACTAATCAATATCGAACTAGCTTATAGCAAAATAATTTGGTGGAAGCTTTATAAAATTATTACAAATTTTTACATAGAATCATATGATAGTTGTAGTTTTACTGAATTTTGAATGAAATCATTAACATTTTGAAATAATGTTCAAGTCATTTGACGTATAAGTTCAAATATAATTTCCTTAAACAGAATTCAAATATTCAAATCCAGACATTGATACTTAATATAAATCTTGTAAAAATAGAGTCTTTTCAAAATAGAAGTTCTTTATACAGATCATTTCCAAATTACATTTATACGCCACCCCTAAGAGTCATGCATGATACAGAACAAAACAATCAACTCATAATAGCAACAGCACTCTAGCATAGTCATTCTAATAAAGTCTTCCTTTAGTCAGCAAGCTTGAGAAGGAAAAGGTAGCAGAGTAACTTCATATGAACTTAGTGAGTTCCAAGAAGAAATCATACATACCATTACTTACAACACAATCGAGCCTTTTAGGGACACTTACATATGATGAACATAGTACGCCCAATGGCGTATACAGAACATAGAAAGACAAAGTACGCCAACTTACTTAACACATAGATGTCTATTGTATGCCAACTTAACATAACTTAGACAACCCATCTTCATGACAGCCACATACCTAGAATTTAGAATCAGAAGCATATCATACATTCTCATTTTCATACATTCACCCCCTTAACACCTCAGATCATTTTCATTCAAAATAGCATATTTTATTATGATTTGCCAATCTGGTTTGCAATATAGCTGTTCTACTAGAGGCTACACAACAAATCAGATCATATCAAACATATCATAAGAAGATGGTAGTGGTTTAAGCATAAAGGGTGGCACTTACTTCATATCACAGACTGATTGAACTCAAACTGATGACTTTAGATAACCATTATCCATATATACACCTTTCATCCATTATAGAGAAGGATTACTTACCTTACACGAATTATATAAACAAGAAATTTACAACACATGGAAGTAAGAATGAACTCAACAGAAATTCTAGCACAATCTATAAAGTAGGTCATTTTCCTTTATCACTTGGACCCTCGTTAGCTTCTTTAACTAAAAGAAAGATACTTATACATATCAGATCATCAATCTATCAAATCTGAAATACATGCAAGAATAAACAATACTTAATCTAGAATCAGGAAGTTTCCTTCCTTACACACCATTCTAACATCTATGCATGCAGTACAAAAAACACGTAAATGAATTCAATGATAACTTTAAGGGTTCATTAGTAATTACCAGTGATTTGCTACTAACATATAAGTTAGCTAGATACTGCAAACCTTTACTTTGAAGAAGTTTTCTAAACTTAAGTTTTTTAGAGACTTCAGAGGAAATCAAGAAAAAAGAACATGATGAAAAGGTGTTCAGAAAGACCACCACTATCCTTATATACTTAAGCACGAGACAAGGATTACTGGAAAAATTAGATAATTCCACTTTCTTGATTCACGTGATTAAGTGCACTTAACAAAATTTAGGACTTATCATATACAATAGTTTAGTTCTGTTCTAACTAGACCTCAACTTGACTAACCAAATCACCATACTAAAATAATAAACAAATCTAAACGACTACGAACTTAAAAAATTCACCCAAAGCATCTGGGTTGGGCGAATACTTAACAAAATAGTCCGTCAAACCTTAGAGCTCACCCAAACTAGAAGTTCTTCAAATGACATATTACACAGAATTCTATACTTAGCCAAAACAAATACTTTAGTTACTCAAATATATCCTTAATTTACCATCTATACGCCAAACAGTAAATAAATACGGAGACTTCTTCGGGTGAGTTGTTTCAATTCTTCTCCAATTAGAAAATTTCATCCTCAAAATTCATACTAGTGAATAGCTAAGGATACTGCTCTTCCATTAAACTTTCTCTTTCCCAAGTAGCTTCTTCTAAATTATGATTTCTCCATAATGCTTTCACCAATAGAATTCGCTTATTCCTTAGCTCTTTCACCTCTCTTGCCAAGATACAAATAGGCTTTTCTTTATATGACAAATTTGGTTCCATCTCTAAATCTTCAAGGACCCTTCTTAATTCATCCAAGAAGAGTCAAGATGTATCAAGATTTGAGAAATTTGTATTAGTGGCCTAGAATGAAGAAAGAAATAGTATAATACATTTCAACTTGTTTGACTTGCCAATGAGTGAAGGCAGAGTATCAAGTTCCTTCGGGTAAGTTGTATCCTTTGAAGATACTTGAGTAGAATGGGATAAGATTACTATGGAGTTGGTATCTGGTCTTCCTCTTAGTCCTTCAAAGAAGGCTGCAGTTTGGGTGATGGTAGACCGGCTCATTAAACCAGCTCATTTTCTGCCAGTACACATCACTTATTCACTGGAAAATTTAGTTGAGCTCTATGTCTATGAAATAGTACGTCTTCACGAAATTTCATCATCTATAGTTTCAGATCAAGATCCAAGATTTACATCGAGTTTTTGGAAGCAACTACAAGGATCGTTAGGAACCAAACTGCAATTCAGTATTGCCTTTCATCCTCAATCAGATGGTCAGACTAAAAGAGTAATTTAGGTCCTGAAAGACATGCTGAGAAGTTGTGTGATTTATTTTAGGTTGAATTGGAAAAGATATCTTACTTTGGCTGAATTTGCATATAATAACAGTCATCACGCTAGTTTAGGTATGTCACCATTTGAAGCTCTATATGGAAGAAGGTGTAAATCACCTACCTGTTGCTTAGAACTTAATGAAAAGAAATTGGTAGGTCCTGAGTTAGTTCGAGAAACGGAAAAAAAAAGTTTATATCATCTACAATAATCTAAAAGATGCTCAAGATTGTCAGAAAATGAATTTATCCCAAAAAGATTAAGGATATCCAATGAGGGTAACACACTTATGACAAGGTCATTAGACGAGTACTTATTAAGTAGCTTTCATAATGGTATATAATAAAGGACAACTCAATCATGATACTTTAGTGGAATGACTTCATGATTAAACAATGTTGTAATTAATAGGCATAAAGCTGGAACTTAATTACAAAATATTAAACCCTTAATTGTATATGTCTATGTGATCCTTACGTTAGCTCGAGATAACTAGAAACGAATTGCATGTAGAACCAATAAATGTGAAATGAATGAAAACAATGAAATAAGAGAAACAAATCACATGTATCACTATCCATAGTGAATGCATTTTCTCGCTAAGTAGAAAATTGACATTAGAATTAATTTAAGGTTCTTCAAAATATTATTTTATTAATTATACTTAAATAATTGAAGTTCGAAGATGGAATTAAATTAATTACTCATTATGAATTTTTTGAATAAGGAAATTAAATATATTTTTCTCAGATTCTATTACGATAAAGTTACTATAACTTTAACGAAATTAGAATTGAGCTGAGGAAATTATTTAATTAAGAAACTAATTAAGTTCATTTAATTGATAGATTAAATAAAATAATATTTTGGGTAATAGAAAATAAATGTTGAGTTGGATAAATTATAAGTGTTGGGAAAAAGTCCAAGAAACACATATAATTAGACTCAGTACAAGAAAGGCCCAATATGGCCTATTGTAAACACAATGGGGTGACAACCCTAGTATTTCTACAAGGGTGTTTCTACTCCTCACTCTTACAATTAGAATAGGAGTTGTATTTTCTATTAAAATGTTATTATTTTTTTGTGATAAAAATGCTATTATTTAATCAGGCCTAATTCAAACAAGATTCTTATACTTTTCCCTATAAATAGAGACTGTCGTTTACACAAATTACACACATCACATACATCGTTGTTCTGGAAGAAAGTAGTGGTAATTTATTTATAAGAATAAAATATATTTTCTAAGAATATCGAATAGTTATCTGTTTATAGAGAGGACTTATTTTCCTATTGAAAGTAAATAAAAGTTTTCATTTTATGACTTGGTTTGTGTTGCTCAAGCCCACTGATCTACCACAATTCATTGTAGCAAATTAGGCCCAATTCTATACTTAACGAGCTGGTCTTATAGCAAATTAATATAGTTTTTATTAAGTTTCCCTTCTTAGGACTTAGTGAATAAAATGAGCATTTTTATGTGTTTTATGACCTTCTAGGCCAATCTAGGCCTAAGGGAATACTAACATATTGATTAAGTGTGCGGGACATCATTCGAGGGAAAAAAGACAGTGAATTGCTCTCGATGTTACAACACAGAGTTGGGATGTCATAACACGGCAAGTAGAAAACCCAAGGAGCAGTCTGCCGAGGATGTTGCGGCACATGTGAGACCGTGTCACGACATAGCCCTAAAGACACCAAGAAAAAGAAAATTACCTTCGATGTCACGACACAAGCTTGAGGGTGTCATGACACCGCTACAACGAGGCTAATTTAATGAGCAAGGGTGTTTTCATCTACACAACCTAAATTAACATGCTTAGTTGTCCTTACTTGACTTAATTAGGTCATAATACATGCAATCTATAAATACTTGCTCAGAACAACACATGAGGGGGATTGATTCTTAGGCTTTTATTTCATTCTTGGTTTTTGCTTAAGTTTACGTATTCTGAAGTGAGACTTTCGTTAGTAGAGATTGTTCCGAAGCCACACTTTCATCGACAATTCCATTGAGCATCTCTTTCCTTTATTCTATTCTTTATATCTCTTTCTTTAACATTGTTAATTAAATGTTTGTGTAAAGATTAGAATCAATTTATGCTTTATACATATTTCGCATGTTTCAACTACTTAACTGAATTTATTGATTGAAAAGTAGAGTTTAATTTGGATTGGTTGGATCTGGTTGAATGCAATTAAACCCTAGGATTGACGACCTTAGAAAGTCATTTAGGTAGGAATGAACCCGAAATCGATATTGATTACCAAGCATCACTCAGCAGATCAGTGGTTAGGGAAGGAAGAACTTAAACCCTGGCTTAATGACCCTAAGAAGTTATATAGGTGGAAATTAACTCGAAATTGGTATTGCGTATCCGTGAAAACCTTACCCTACCACAGTCTAAACTGTGTCATCGAGAGGTGAGTAGTTCTTGCCGACTAGTTCAGTTAGTAGAAGGTTGAGAAGCCCTGCTAGGTTAATTAGTAACCAACTATTTAGAACCCTACATTAATAATTAATCAGGTAAAAACAATTGAATCTAGGCTAAAGGAACTCGCATAGTCGAAATAAGGAATAAGAGAAGCTGATACATGAACTTAAAAGTAGATTTAGGTTTAGTTCAGTTCATTTAGTTTATTGTTACTATTATTATAATCTTACATCCAGATTAACACTACTAATTCATGACTTAAGTAACTAGTAGTTTTTTTTTTAATTGGCTTAATAGCAGTTTTCCCCAAATTGCAATCCCTTAGGTACGATCCTCGGAGTACTTACTATCCCTTGGGTACGATCCTCGGAGTACTTACTAACTTCGTTGTAACTATATTACAACTTAATTTGTATACTTGCGAAAACTGCCTAACTCTTATATTTGGTTGCAGTATTCACACTCTAGATGTTAGTACGTCCAAAAGCGGTCACCCACACTCGAGGCTATTCGTGGTTTGAGGATAACAAAGACTTTACCTATAGTTTTTGTTTATTGAAAAACACAATAGTTAATGGAATTGTTTGACTACAGTGACCACTATGGCTTGGCATTGCGAATAACTATGCAAACAATAACACAAAGAACACCAAGGATTGTTTACGTAATTTGGTTTCCCTATGTTTGCAAAGCCTAGCTCAATGAGTAGTTCCACTATCTTTAACATACAATACAATAAGTTAATCACACTCTATCACTCAAAAAGTATAGAGATCTCACCTTTGTACCTAAAGACTAGAAGACTCACCTCTAAATCCTCCCGTATGAATTTAGGCAGTAAACACTACAGGTTTACAATTCAGTTTGCACTCTCACACAAAACATGTCACATCCCATATTTTTATTATTAGTGGCACAAAAATAAAAACAAGGAAGTGAAATGGTCAAGTGGCTAAGTACTCTTAAGCTATCCTAGAGGTCCTAAGTTCAAGTCCCCTTATTCTCATCTTTTTATTTAATTTTTTAACACATTTTCCCATGTGCATTATATGTTTGTCGTCCACCCGTCTTGTTACCATGCTAGGAGGATTCCTTCCTCCACCATGATCGACCCTATCACCACCAATCACCGCACCTCTAAGCCACAATTTCTCCTCCTCCTCATCTTTCTCTTCCCCGTCACTGCCCATTGTCGCCATGACCACCACCACGCACTACCACGAATTTCCCTTCTTCTCCATCACTCTTCCTTTCATCTCATTATTCCACCTTTGTTTGTGCCAAACCCTCATAATTTTTCCTTCACCCTTCACCGGACTGTCACTCCTCTTGTCGCTGGACTACCGCCGGTGGTTGAGTTTTTCCTCTTTTTCTTCTCATTTTTTTGTCATCCTTTTTATTATGGTTGATCTTATACCATATTTGCTTTAATAATTCTTTTAGATCACCTAACTCTTTGATCTCGTATCTATGTCGACCCACCGGGAATTGATTAAGTTGTGTAAGTGTGGGTTATCCGATCATCAACTTCTCCTCTTAGTGTTTTCCTCTCTTGGCCAAATGGTATATTGGCTATGGAATTTATTTTTATTTATTTACGTGTTAATATTATTCCTTATACTCTTTGAAGGTCCAATCGATAACAATAGGAGAAATCCTTAACTTTGGATTGGAGATTATCGATTCGTATGCAAACCGTGGGGTAAATGTATAGTGAGATTTTTAGTGATTAATCCTTAGTAATAAAACATCTTCGATGGATCTTAACCAAAATACGTTATTTACCCGTTAGATACGTCTTTTGGGTTTAGATCCAAGTGAAATCACTACTGAGGGATTGTGGCTTATCGGATCTACAAAAAAGGTGTGGTGGTTCAATACTATTAGATTAAATATAATGTGGTGTTAAATAAGTATATTAGTAATAAAACTATGATCAAATACAAGTACATTAAGTACAACAAATGAGAGTTGAAAATTTGATCGAGAAAAAATATCAAGTAAGTAAACCTAACCAAACAATTCTATGAAAGCATGATATATGATGTGATGATAACTGTGATTGTGATATATAAGTAAATCTCATCCTTATGATATGTGATACATAGCATGTGTGATACTTTTGATAATTTCAAGCATATGATATTTATATATATGTATATGTAAATTTGAGATCCATGATCTAATGTGAAAAGCGTGTTAAAACGTGTTAAAGTGATTATAAGTGATCATCAATAAGTGATATGTGATTATGAGAGCATGTTTACATGCCTAAGTGTAAAAGTGAACAATATGTGTTAAAAAGTGAAATTGTCATATTGCATGCATGGGGTGCGTTTTGTAAAAGGTGGAAGTATGTGGCAGTTTATCTGTAAATCAGTGGTGGCTTGTCCACAAAGTGTTTCAGTGGAAGTATATCTACATATGTGGTGGCTTGTCCACAAAGTGTTATCAGTTGCAGTTTATCTGCAAATCAGTGGTGGTTTTTCCACAAATTGTGTTTCGAATGGACGAGTTATGGGGAACTCGATACTGGTGTGTAGCGAAGATGGGTAGGAAATTTTATAAAATGTGCATCATTTTAAAATATGCATCGACATATTCATGCATAAGTATAAGTGTTAGAACTTGTGATTAATATGATGATTAATATGTTAAGATTGATATTTTGATATGTATGCGATTAAATTTGTGTTGATCCTACACTGGGCTCTTTAAAGCTCATCCATTTTACTTATGTGTTTTAGATAATTCTCGTGGTTAGGACTCGGATATAGTCGTTGGTGATGCTCTCAAAAATGGTTTTTAAATAAATATGGACTCACATTTATGATTTGGATTTTTATGGACTTTATTGTTATTTGGGACTTTTTATGTTAAATTATGGTACTGTGGCATGGGATTTTTAACTTTGGACATTTGGACATTTTGCATGGATTATACTTATGGATTGAATAAATTGGACTTTTTCTATTAATTAAAGTTTTGAACAATTAAAGAAAAATTGTTTCTTTTGCAAACTCACTTTATTGAATTTGAATTTAAAAATCACTAAAGTTGTTTTTTTTTCAAATAATGACAAAGGATTTCTATCAAAAGTTTTTTAACTTAAACTCATTATTTATAAAATAAATAATAACACATTTTCAAAGATGAATGAAATCACTCCAACTAATATTTTTGACATATCTATAGCCCATGTAATTACTTAGATCGGGCCGTAACGTCTAGGCCCGGTTTGAGGGGTTACAAAATAGTTCATTAATGAACAAATTTAAATTCTCTCAATATGTTGTCATACATAACCTAGACAAGCCTCTCAACATTTATCCATACTGACTTGCTAGCATACAAATTGAATGAATACAAAGCAACTCGTTAAAAATAGTTATTACAAAACATTCAATAAATGCATAATCTGATGAAGATATGACCTTTCAAAATCAACATCACAATCCTGACCAATTCTCCATAAAACAAGGGTTGTCTTCATTCAGTCAAATTCAATCCAATCTTCAATAAACATAGATTGGTTTTCATAGATGGACTATAGTATCTTCAAAATATCAACACAATAATTAGTCCAAAGATTTTGCTTCATTAAATTGCCAACTCAAATATGGCAAGTAACTTCCCTATCTCAATGGCAGATTTTAGTAGCCACTATCAAATACCACTCAACTCATTGTGTAACTCCCTCAACCTGACCCGATTCACGTATCCAGATTTCGAGTGTTACCACATAAAACTTAATCGTTTAATCAAAATTAGTTCAAAATTTCTTACTTCTTTAAAACATTTCTTGTGACATTTCAATTGAAATGCTTAATATATGAGGGCAAAGGAAATGCCTTACAATAGTTTATCATGTGAATCTAGATACAAATCTTTACAAAAAGAACTTTAACGAAATAGACCAAAAAAGGGTGTATTCCTAGACCATGCCAAAATCTCCATTGTATCCATAATATCCAACTTCGCCACTATCTTGGCAAACTCCTAGTGTTGTCCCTCCAAGCGCAGGTTTTCCTCAAATACCTTAAATGAAATAACAAACCTTGTAAGTACAAGAGTACTTAGTGAGCTCTATAACCATACCTTTTAATGATACTTTGCAAATATTTTATGAATTTCTATAAGTCAACTATTACTTTGGATCATTTACTTCAGTTGATACCATTATAGTTTTATCACTCTTATATATGTCAGTCCTCAAACCCTTGATATGCTTAATATTTCATATAATTATTAACATGAGGAAATCCCTTCCATTGTTTCATAAATCTTTCGTCCCATAATACTTTCTTAACAGAACATTCCCTCAGAAAACCCTTCCAACTATCCATGTCTTAACTCATGTTCTTATTTCAAAGAATTGTTCACTGACATTTATCACGGGCAGATACTCATACATGTTGGTGAATAATTACATAGAAATAATATCGTCAACAACTAATCAATTTATACTTTGGTTCAATACCATACAAACCCATATTGCTATTATGCTACGTAGATCCTTTAGATAAATTTCACATCACTCTATTTCAAGACCCCAGATACTCAAGATAACCAAAACTTAGATTCAATATGAATTCAGTAGAAATCATTATACAACCAGATATGGCAGATTCCAGGTAAATCTGATTCAACCATTACATAACATAGATGAACTCGCATTGGCTACTTCTTAGGTCACACATAGCTATAAACACATTCATATTCAACACTAGCAGATCATCATGGCGGATACCCTTCTTAACATAAAGATACACATTTCTTTTCAAGAAATCCCATTTAAGGCTTATTCAATTATATCATGGATGTTATTCAACCCCTGACCTTGGACATATCATAACCTTCTCTCATTAGTAATTATTACAGAACTATCAGAATTTATTCAAAGCTTACCATAAGGGTGGATAAGCACATTTTACCAGAAAGTCTTAACAGAACACGCAACAAGGGTTACACAGAATCTGCCACATGGGCCATCATATAGAGTACAATGTTAAGGCATTCCTTTCAGATTTTGCCATAAAGGCATTCCCTTCAGAGTCTGCCACGAAGGCATTCATTCATATATTGCCACAAAGGCATTCCTTCCATATATTGTCACAAAGTCATTCCTTTCATATATTGCCACAAAGGCATTCCTTTCCTAGCGTGTTTATGATATGGATTTGCCTAAACTCATATTTTGTGGGGTTTTCCCATCATCGTCCTGGGACACGCAAGGAACCCCTTTAGGTAATTGTCACTCATAATTTCTTTTCAAAGAGTACCATACATGTAAGGTTACTTGTCCATGTTAAACCTTTAAAACAACAATAGATTATCAGTCCAGGCTAAATTTGTGTCACAAGTATCTTTGAGTCCGCAACAAATGCTGAAGCTCAATTTTTAACCAGAATCGCATCATGCTCTGAAACAAACTAGCACAATCATCTTAGGTTACCAACAAACAAGCAACATAGAACACGTCTTACATCATACATTTTAGACCAATTGTTACAACTATACTTCAATGTTTTAATACTAATACAACAATTGATGTATACCTAAACTTATTAGGTTCACTGTCAAAAACACATATTATACTCAACAAACATTCATTCATTCATGGATATAATTCATCATCACAATTACTCATGCACCTAGGCTCGTCTAACCTTTCATCAAATTACAAGTCTAATTTATACCCTTTTTTCTTGATCAGACCTTACCTACATATGCATCATTCTACTTTTCATTCCTGTAATTCTGCACATAATAACTTTACTTTGCACAATTCTCTTATGTTTTACTCATCTAGTTGATACTCAAGTTTTGTCATTATTTAATCGTCTATACCCACAATTTAATGTAAAAGTCAGAGTAAAGACTCACATTCAAGTTGACTAACTCAATTCTTTAATCAAACTATACTCCAATGCATATTTCAACCATATCAACAAGATCACATTTCACAGTATACATTCTGAACAAACACATACGTATTCATGATTAAATATCACAACATTCATGCACAATTCATCACATACTTAAACTCCACAAATTCTCAAATGTTCATGCTATCCTCAACGATCTTTCATGCACTCATTCATTTCTTCCAAAACTTAGATTATAAAAGACTTATCTAAAAGATTTACAAGAGTCCTCATAAGAGAACTCACATTAGACCAGACTACTTATTCTTTAACTTAATCTTAGCTCAATCCCATTCCTTCACAAATTTGAAATCGCTAGAATCCATATCCCATACACATACTTTCATCCCATTATTCGTATAAGTATGATTTCCATACTATTCATGATTATAGATTCATAGTTTAATTAATTTCATATAGATATATTTCAATATGAACAAAATATGTATAAAAAGGATCAGTGTAGAAGCTCACCTGATCCTCACCTATTGTCGTTCAAAACTTCAGATCCTACCATTTGACTAGAAATCACTGCTCAATGAACATAGAAACATCATTAAAACCCATTCACATACCTTTAACCATTTTTCAAACATGGACAACCCCGTACAAAGCCCATTTTTCTTTAATCTTAGCGTTCAACCAAAATTAACAACTTATTCTTCAGAATTCCTCCTACATAACTGAAATACTCACAGGAATACAAAGTAATCTTCTATTTTAGATTCGATATTTAGTTCCAGCCCAAAGGTAGCAAACCCTAGACGACTTCCAAAGAAAGCCACAATAGCATTGTCAAAGGAAATAAGAAGATAAAACGTCACCATCTCTCTAGCCCATTTAACTAATATTTATTTACAGATAGGAGCCATGTTCCATAGAAACTTGACACGAGTCACACTCTTTCAAAATATTTTCATTACTGGTCTATAGCTGTAAATACAAATATAAATAAAACAACTAGCATTGTTACTCTAATATTAATCCAATATGGACAATACTTGGTTACCCTAACCAGAGGGGTCCTAATTACTATACTCATAATACAACTAGCATTGTTACTCTAATAACATGACATACTACGCCTTTGGCAAGCACTCCTTTCAAAATCATCTCTCCATCAGGCTGTTATCTCATTAAACAATAATTGGATACTAGGACCTCATCGAGCTGGCTGTTACATACTCTTAACCACTTAATAGAGACTTCTCCTTAATATATGGCAGAAGATCAGGAAATCAAATTCTTACATACTCTTGTGGCGATTACTATACATCCACACGTATACGCCAGAAAAACTTTTTACTGCTATGCGCCAAAACTTTAAACCCGCCAGAACTAAGGTGTTACACATTACAACACACCTTGTCTCAACAAGAATTATTGAATATCTTTAAGCTGAACGAGTTGAAACCGAGTAATTTTTTTTTTGGGAGGTCAGTTTTGAATTTTAAATTTTTAAATATAATTGAGCCATATCAAGGTCAACATGGAAGGTATAAAAGTTGGATCAATATTAAGACAAGAATCTTTTATTAGAAGAGTTGAGATAAAATTATAAATTGTTGGGGCCAAAAGTAAAATTTTTGTAAAAATCTTATATTAATTTTAAAGGTAAACTACACCCAAGGTCACTAAATTATTAGTAAGTTTATGTTTTGATCACTCAACTTCAAAAAAAGTTACAAAATGGTCATTGAACTATTCAAATGTTTTTATTTACTCACTGGGTTTTAAGTTTTTTATATAAAAAAAAGTCCAACTAGTGAGTTCCAATTCACGATCAGTATGGTGAATCAGTCCTCATAAATGAGTAGGAGAATCTACCTTAGTTTTAACTTGATCTAACGATTAATGTCGAAGATCGAAAAAGAAAGTTATTTGAATTTTGGTTCGCAAGTTCATGTCGTTCAAAGCTATTTCATGAAAAAAAATTGAACTATAAAAGAGGTGGGAAAAAAGAGCTTTTGATTGGTATAGAAGATGTGAACAAAGAATGCAATACATCAACAATTTAATAATCTAGTAATTTAAATAAAAATTTTAAATAATTTAGTGACATTTTATAACTTTTTTAAATTGAGTGAACAAAACGTAAAATTATTAATAATTTAATAATTTTAAGTGTAGTTTGCACAAAAGGGAATAAAAAAATAGAGTAGGAGCCAAGGCGCATGGATCTCTATCCCCGAGGGATCTATGGATCAGTGCAAGTAAAAACATTTTCTTGTCATCACTAATACCAAAATATATTAAATGATTTTTCAAAATTGCGGATTCAAGAGAGCTTAATTACGTAATATTCAGAGAATTAAAGGGTAGATTAAAATATCTTAAAGAAAAGGAAAAAACAAAAATCCCAAATCAGACTAAATGACAAAAGGGCCCTTGATACTTTTGTCCTCTAATCCTTCCACTTTTTTAGAAGCTTACCTGCCGCACCTTCGCTCCATCCTTCTCTATAACATAGCAAATGTAAAGGGAATTGGAAACTCCAACAGGACTAAAATGGTGTTCACTGCAACAATCATCGGATCAACTTATTAAATATGGGGTTCCGTAATGCCAGAGTTTCTAATTCCTGAGGTAGGTCAACTAAAACCTTGACTCGGTTACAAGTGTTACAAACTTAGAAGAGTACCTGTTGTTGTTCTTGTTCTTGTTACACCAATTACGAGCTAGTTCCCTTTTTTTTATTCATTATTACCGTCTTCTACCTAAGCAATCCTCTTACTTGTAAATCTTTAGTCTAAGATTAGATTTTTGCCAAACCTAATTGGGTGAACTGAGCTGGGGTTATGTTGTAGGTGCAAGAAATAATGTGCCCATTGCTTGTTCATTTTAGTTTCCTGGGTTCCATATAGGTGACTGTAGTAAGTTTTGGTTCAAGAAAGTTGAAGAAACAGGTGTTTCTAGCATGCCCATTTCCTAAAATGTCTTGGATACAATCTCAAATCAAGCTAAAAGATGGTGGTTTGAGTTACCATCCTCACTCTCTACTTTCTTCTCCTTATTCTTCTTCTTCTTCTTTCTCCTCTCCTCCATTGTCCTACAGTAATGATAACCAAAAGCAGCCAAACTCCCTTTCGTCATCATCTTCAGCTAGTAAAATAAGCCCTGCTGTTCTGTTCATCATTGTTATTCTGGCTGTTATATTTTTCATATCTGGCCTTCTTCACTTGCTTGTCAGATTTCTTATGAAGCATAGGTCTCCCTCATCTGTATCAGAATCCAACAGATACCCAGAAATGTCAGGCTCTGATGCTTTCCAAAGGCAGTTGCAACAACTCTTCCATCTTCATGATTCGGGTCTGGATCAAGCTTTCATAGATGCTCTACCTGTGTTTCTATATAAGGAAATAATGGGGTTGAAAGAGCCATTTGATTGTGCGGTTTGTCTTTGTGAATTCTTGGAACAAGATAAGTTGAGATTGCTTCCTATGTGTAGTCATGCTTTCCATATAGGCTGTATAGACACATGGTTGATGTCTAACTCTACTTGCCCTCTTTGTAGAGGGACCCTTTTCACACCTGGGCTTCCAATTGAAAACCCAGTTTTTGATTTGGAATATCCAAGGGAAGAAAACATGTTATCAAGCAATGGAGGAAGTGGGGTGCCTCTTGGCCCAAAACCTGCAGAGAGTGACATTGGAAAGAGGGTGTTTTCTGTGAGACTAGGCAAATTTAGAAGTTCAAATGATGGAAGTGGAGGAGAAGTAGGAGGTGGAGAAGGTGTATTAAGAGAAGGGGAGACCAGTAGCAGTAATTTGGATGCAAGGAGATGTTACTCAATGGGGTCATTCCAATATGTGGTTGCTGATGAGTTGCAAGTAGCTCTTTGCCCTTCTAGAGGTGGCAATGGTACTGCTAGTATGAAGCTTGTGAAGGGAAGAATTGGACAAACTGGGAATTCATTAAATGATGGTGATGTTAAGGGAAAAAGGATTAACTTGACAAGTAAAGGAGAAAGCTTTTCTGTATCCAAGATCTGGCAATCGTCTAAGAAAGGTAAATTCCTAAGAACTTCAGATACAATAGGCTCTTCCTCAGTTACTGTTGGCTTGCCATGGACTGATAGTAGAGCTCAGGTTACCTAAGGTAGTTACTGTTCCTTTGTACTTCACCATAGTAATATATATTCAACGAATCTTTTTATTTAAAGCCCTTTCCTTTTAGCTTTTACTTTCACTTTTCTTTCAAAGAATTTTGATTCTTTACTAGTGCAACTGCAAGTGCAATGCAACTTCTGTGATTTATGCTTCTTTATGTTCTTACTTTATGGCAAATGGCAATTTACTCCGTCTTTGAGGTAAAATTCCATGTGGTGCCTAATCTTAAAAACACTTGCTTTCATCCTGTGAAATGCACACATTCAATTGTTGATAAAGTGATGCCTTTTTCTTCTCCCTCTGCCAGCACTGTATACCAGAAGAGAATAATACAGAAAGAAAGAACAAAAAAGGATTTAATATGAGGTCAAATAATCTGGTGCTCTTTCTATGAGAGGCTTTTTAATTTTTATTTATTTACGATGAATGATGAAGTCCATTAAATTGAAGTTGTAAGAAGAACCTTTTTTGCTTGGAATGAATGATGAGGACGGTGGGATCCCAAAAAAGTGGTTTGAAGGACTCTAGTGAGTGTAACCATTATATGAAAAGTTGACATCAGACATAAGTCAGTGGATGGTGGGGTCTTAACAGTGTTTTATCTTACTCTAATTAAAGTTCAGATCCCAAGCTTTCCCCATAATTAAATTTCATTAAGAGTAGAAACTTCATTTAACCCACACCACATGTTGATAAACTGATAGCACAGGGTTGGGTTGAACCTTTCTTGAAACTTGAAATTGTTTTTTACTCCTCCCTCATACTTTTACAGTAAAGGTTAAAAAGCATGGATTCTTTTTTCTTTTTTTTTTTGTAGAAATTTTATCTAGCACTTATTTTCCTTTTCACCCTTCATATGATATGATTAGAGAAGACGAAACTGTATAGGCACAATAGTGATATAATGAGAGAGGACAAAACTGCTGGAGTCCCTGAATGTTGTCTTGTTCATCACAAACATTATTAGATAGGCATGCGAGAATTGACTTAGACTAGATGAAGAAGTGCAGGAGCTGGAGCCAAAGATGACAGCTATTTGATTGAGCCTAAAGTCAAAACAAAAGTGATGGCATGAGCAATGCTAGAGTGGCAGGCATGACGGGGGCTTTGGTAAGCTAAGTGATCATACTAGTACCAAGTCCATGAGAGAGAAGCACGTAAGTCAAAAGTACATAAGCAATCCAAATCAATCTTTTTACATGCTCAAAGTTACAGTTACAAAGACAAACCGACAGCATGCATTATTGAGATATTGATAGAAGAATCCAAGGTCTCTTCTGTTACATTTTTAACCACTCTGCTCACCCTCATTTCAATTTACACTTACTATTTTAACCATCTGGTGAGCCAACCCCATTTGAGACTTGAAGCTCAAGATAGCGTTCTTAAAGAGTAGCAGCATCTGGCACATGCTTTGGGGAGATAAAAGGCATCCCATGTGCATTTAAAAATAACAATATTGCATTGGGGTTTTACATTTTGAAATGCTCATTGCATTCTTCTCTCCCTAATAAATTTTATATTTATAATAGAACACCTCTGTCCCATTTTTTATTTGTACTAGTATTCATTTGAAATCGAGAAAAAATCACAAAACTCTAGGAAAATTAATATGAAGTCTAGTAATTCAAAACAAAAAACTTTTGCCAGCTCGAGAGCTGCCATGTTATATAACTAATTAGGAATACTTTGATATTTACATAAGAAAGTTATATATTTATATATGGGCAATACACAATAGCTTTCCTATATTCCCTTTTCTCAAGAGGAAGTCCAAGTTGCAATTAGTAAAAATTGCACATACTATAATCTGAAATCAAATATATTGTACTCTACTTTGAAGGTAATTACAAGAATCAAAGATTAAATTCCAGATTTCCTCTTTTTAGAGTTTGATAACCAAGCTCTAAGAATAGAATGAGAAACATCGTATTAGCAATTAAGATTAAAACCTAATGAAACAGATATAAAAGGCGCAAAACCAAAATTTAGCACTACAAAATTGGAGTAAAGATAATGTTCCCTCGGATAACAACAAGGTAAGAATGAGTTCCATAAATAATTCAGTGCTCAAATTGCAGGAACAGCATACTTTCACCTTGTAATTCCAAATATAACACATTTCAGTTTCTTGTGTATTTTAAGCCAAAAATTCTATTCCCCACAATTCCGCACCGAAAGGGGTTTAAAGTAATATACATAAGATCACCTAAAACTGAGAGAATTTGTTAACAAATTATTGCACTAGCATACTACAAATGGTGGGATGAAGCTTCTCAGAGGTAAAACAAGATACGAAAGAAAAGGAAAAACATGACTATATGGTGCACATATCCGTGGATGAACCAACCTCACAAATTTTGGGGGAAATTGTTTATTTGTCTTTCTTCCAAAACATCTTTGTTGTTCGTCTTGTACGCTATCCTTACGCGCATGACCAACGATTTCTGGAAATAAAATACATAAATGACTGATTTAACCTAAAAATAAATAAGCAAAATGGTTGCATACCACACTAAGAATTTCTTTCCGAACACAGGTAGCAAGGCCAAGGGTAAATTAATTGTTAAGAGGTTACAGACAACCTAAAATCCATGGAAATAAATTGTTACCCAAAGCCTAAAAACCACCTGACTCCTCCATAAAGACGCGAAAAATAAATTGCACATGCATTTAAATTCTTGGCTATAATGGAACTACTACATGCAAGCATCATTTAGCATGATGCAGGAAACAAAATCTGCAGCTGCTACTTAGAAGTTCAAAAATGCTTTAAATTATAAGATGGAAGAATAGCAACCCAAAAATCTTTAAGTGAAGGATGGCTGCCTCAGTATGGAAGTTAGATCAGAGAGCAACATATCAGTTCCCTAGAGAAACTTTAATTAACTAGAACAACTAGATATATTAGATAGTATACTAAAGCTTTCTCTTGCTAAGATCTCAGATTCAGAATTCATAACATAAACATTAATAAGACTCAGTAAACATACCTTCCCATGTTGGCTATTAGTGACCTTCAAATTTTGTGTGATGGATCCATCACCGCTTGCAGGCAAAGTGTTGCTGCTAGCTGGATCTAAGTGCAACTGAAGAAACTGCATAAAAGCAGCAAAGTACATATTAAAAGGAGAAGCATGCAAAACCCAATGTAATAAATAGAAATTCAATGTTTATTTTTAGTAAACATAGCAACTTCATATATTTTGTGAAAATAGTGAAGCCTAGATTTTAGGAACCCGCCAAACGCAGTTAAAAAAGTTCAAGTATCCCCAGAAAATAAAGAACTATTAGTGAGGACAGGCTTTAGTTCACAAACTGCAAAGTCTTTTTTTATTTTCACATGAACCTATGATAAATAAAAAGCAGCAGGAGCGAACAATATAAGAATGCAAATTATACCTCTAACAGATTGCACTGAAACCCAATTATTTTTTTACTAGAAGTATAGAGAGTAAAAGCAAACTCGGTAAGCAAACATCTTGAGTTACCTTTGGAACTGCTGTCTGGAAAAGAAAATCATTGTAAACATTAGATGACAAATTAGTAAAAGTAGCCTGGATCAACGTTGTTTGAGGGCTCCCTGGTTGCTTTGAAAAGTTGAACATCACTCTTAAGGAGCTGCTCTCGTATGCAACTAAAGATGGATAAGCTTGACCATTTTCCTCTGCCCACAGAAAAGAAGACTATAACACCTTTGGCAACTAAAAGGCTACCAAATCAGCCGAACAGATCCCGAAACCTATTAAAACTTACCAGGCTTTTGAGGACCAGAGCCATGCCCATCTGATAAATCCATCATTGGAGCAGCGTTTGCAGGAGAAGTGGCATTTGCAGAAAGTGAGGAAAGTGATGCAAGCCCATTAAAATTTGCAAATGGGGCTTTGTCATCTTGACTGGAGGATAATATGTCAGATGCAGACAAGCCGGTTTGCACAGGAAGCGACGTTCCGATTGACAAAAGATCCAACAGAACATCTGTACTAGCGTTTGGAGGCTTACCAGCGCCTAACAATTCAAAAATAAATCAAACGTTTTCAACTACAGGAAAGAAGAGATTAGAAACTGAAAATAGTACTACACTTTTAATCGCGAATGAAACATTAAAACATTTTTATGCCTATGCAATACAGAGTTCGCTATTGGAGAAGGAAGGCAGTAAAAGCAATGACTAGGAGATACTTATTTTTCTTTAACATTGTTACACTCTAGAAACTGCCAAATTAATTGACTATGCAACATAACCATATCATCACACCCATTATACTTGCAAACCAATCTAGATTTATACTTATGATTAAAGAAATCAAATTTAAAAGCGACTATTATGTACTTCTATCGAACAATTCAAGAAGTTGGTTTGAATCCAAATGTTTAGAAACCACTAATTTCAATCAACCGGTGTTTGCCTGAACTATTGTCCACTATCGTTATTGTCAAATAGAAATAATTAACTCTGAACAAGTAAAGATAAATTAAAGAGATAAAATAAACATTTGGATTCAACTGACTTATTACTGTGAAAATGCTACTGTTAGCATCACGCTGCCAATAAAACTAAGGTGGAATATCAAGGTATTTCAAAACACAAGTGCATGCTTGAAAAACTAATTTCACTCCTCAAATCAACACCAACTAACCTGATGGTGCAGGCGTTGGTGACAAATCAACACCGAGAAGATCCTGTGGAAAATCACCACCAGAAGAGCTAGGTGCAGGGACATCGTCTGAACTCAGGTCAAGTAAATCTGGAATAGGAGCTGTAGCGGGTTTAGCAATTCCATTTGGAAGATTAGAGGGTGCTCCAGAAGAGGTTGAAATAGCTGTTGGCAAGGAGCCAGCCCTCCTTCCACTGAAAGTTGCCTCATCCAAAACTGGTATCCTTTCAACCAATGCGGATCTGTACAAATTCATTCATCAGCTTTGTAATTCACAACTATGCTATGATGCAGGAAACCCTCTAACGAAAGTAATGAGGTAAAAATACAGCACAACTTTTTAATCATATACCTAATCTTTTGATGCTTCTGAAGAATACGATTAAATTCTATAGATCGCTGCTGCAACTCAAGCACAAGGTTTCCTTTATTTTGGACAATTATACCCTTAATCCTCCTGAGATAGCAATCCATGAAAATTTATTATCTTTTGCATGTCATATAAACAAATAAGAAAATTTTCAATTACTTCAAAGGAACTCCACAATAATTAGGACGTCAAACTAATTTGCCAAGAAATAAATTCAACTGAGATAATGCATATAAAAGGTTCTTTTTAACCCATAGGAAGAGGTAAGAAGCAGGTAGAAACATATAATTGTGCGAAGATGAGTGAGATAAATGATAATATGCAGGTTGGCAAGCATCAACATACTCTGAATAAAAAGGAAAACGAGAAGAGAGCTTTAACAGAGCAATCAGGGCCATTGCTTTAGTAGTGAGATCTGAAGTATGACGCTTAATAGCAACCTCTACGGCATCCACAGCATCACACTCTGTTACCTGCTTAGGAAATAAATTTAACTGAAAACTTTCGAAAAGCATTCATTAATGCAGACACTGAAAAGAGAAAAGGATCCAGACATGGAGAACTTTCAGCTCAGCATATATCATGTTAAGAAACTAATTAGTTTGAGAATTGTAACGAAATTATTTGATTCCAAGGAAAAGACCCAGAGTGACAAAGAACTACATTGCTTAACACCCATTAATACATATGATTAAAAGCAAACTCAAAATATTTCAACCGGAAAAAACATAAAAATACCTAGACAAGATGCTTTGAATAAAATTAGAAGGTACTTTACAATGCCTTGTCAAAAGGGGAATTGAATGATTCCTTGCCTATTTCTACATCTGCAAAATCACATTACCCGTAACCCAAAATCAATGCCATACTTGGTCAAGATTACTTTGATTAATCTGTAAAATACATTTATAACTAGCTAGCTAAAATTTATTTGATTGTTATAAATTACCACTAAAATTGAAATTCCACAAGAAAAACCTAGAAAATTCACTATTTGATGAAAGCCAGAAAAAAAAAAAAGGGAAAATAGTTGCATGTTCTTTACTACCAGTTAACAAATTACTTGAATTCAGTTTGATAGCACACGGGATAAGCATCGAAGTAATGAAAATCTTTGCAGAAAAGGTCCTAATCAACATTCTTCAATTAGAAGCTTCCCCCAGCCTGGCTGTTTTCCCCTTTTTTCTTGAGATATAGAAGTGCAACATGACTAAAGACTAGCATGTAAACAATTTAATGAATAAGGATACACTTACAGTTAATGGGTCTTCAATATCAAGCATCCCAACATTATTCACCAACATATCACCATATTCACCAATACACCAAACTGCCACTCGAACAAGAGTTTCCTGATAAAATATCAATGTGCATTTGAATAATTAAGTAGATAAGCATATTAAATTTAGATATATAAAATCCACCATGAGAAAAACAAAGAATACCTGTTCTGTTGATGTTAGGAATGCTCTGTACAGTGCCCTGACTGTATATCCATGGAGGTCAGAAGCATTAGATATGACAACAATAAGGGCATGCCAGACTTCATCTTTCACAAAATTTCCAGCCTATTAAGCAAAGGATAAATGTTAGTACTCTTGGAACAAAATAACTTAATAGAAACGTTGAAAGAGCCAAGAAGATAAAGAAAAAAAAAGTGCCATTACACCCAAAAATGGGAAAAAATTAACCTCCCTTTTTCACTACTAAATATTTTGTGATATAAAAAGGAGTACACATCCAGCAGATCAAGGAGATTCATGCACCAGGAAAAGGTAAAAGAACAAGCATTTGATTAGTTGCTTGAATGTTTGTGGCCATTATCCTTTTTTTTTATTGAAACTCATCAATAAAATGCAAAAACATTGACACATGGCGAAGTGCGAGTATAGCACACAGTAAGATGAACCATTACTGACTAAACACCTCAATTCCACACTCTTTGGTAAATTGCTGCCTTCATATGGTTTCTACATGCAGTAAACAGTGACTAAATACCAATTTGTCTCAGGAAAGTGTTAGCTTTTCTATTATGCTTCAGTTCCAAAAACCATTGACCACTTTTCTGGATCCAACAGTAGTCCTTAACAAGTTACTGGCTGTGGTGGCTTGAAGTCTTACAACATTATGTCGTGTACTCACACACCAAACATTGCATGATCATTAATCAAAGATTGAAATGACATGGGTAATGTGATAAAGAAGTTTTTAGAAAACGTAATGTTCAGCAACACCTCCTAGGAGCAAAGACTGAGATGGATGAGACTCAAAGAATAAACAATATAGTAGCAAAAGAGAAACTTGGACAGCAATGAATTAAGTGCAATATGACAAATGAAACATTTTTATTCCAATCATATGGTGATTCTATGAAAGACAACACATACCTCAGAAAGAACCTTGAGCATTTGATCAATGTACCAAATCTTCTCTGAGGAAAACCTGAGGGATAAATATAATTGTTAATTGACAACAGAATGTTACAAAGTAATTCCAAATTAGTCTTTCAGCATATCCTCGGTCAACAGAAAAATTCTCTGATATACCAGAAGAACATACCATCCAATATTATGAAATGATAGAAGGAGCATCTATTAATCTAAGTAATTCATTAAAATTTACTATATCAAATGGGTTGTGTGCAATAACTGCTTTCTGCAGTAGAAATAACCAATCATTTTAAACGGTCCTAAAATTTGAGGTTGGACAAAGGAGTATACACAGCATATACAGCGACATACAAGCACACATGCATACATGAAATTACTGAGGCAAGCAGAGAAAGCATAAAGATGACAATTACAGAAGATATAGAATACAAAAGAAACGTTGAAGTAGCACTTCTCATGTAACTAACAAATAGTATAACATACTTTTCAACAAGGGAGCAAATCTTGGCAGTAAGATCTCCCTTAAATTCTTGATCGCTTACTTCCAAATATTCAATTAGCTCTTTTATCAAGGGCTTTACATTGTTTTCATTCACCAGCAAGTACAAGAGTTCAAGTGCCCTTTTCCGAATTGAAGCATCTGAATCCTGGACAAGGAAATGTCAAATCAAAAACTTTTCAGTTGCACGTGAGCAAACTCGCTTTTTGACAACGGCACTTCAGAATCAGATCAGATTCCACATCAAAAGCAATGAAAAAAATGCTGGAAACTATTTTTATTGTTCAGAGTACCAAGGATATCTACCCAGTTCATCATCCAACCTAACCCTGACCCAAGCCCAAGGGATGGTTGTGAGAATTCTTATATCTCCTAAAATAAAATCACAACGACTCTGTCTAATTATCAAGCAAAAGACAAGAAGAACAACCAACCACAAAAAATCATAACAGTCACATCACATGTAAGACAACTAGAGGGTTCCCTAAATAAAAAATAAGGAGAAGAGAGAGAGACGACAACAGGGTCGTTATCCTTAAGGGAAAAAATAAGAGATCAAGTGATACCAAAAGAGAGAAATTGTTATCGCTGCTTTAGCAAGTGATAAAAGAGTTTTTAATTCCCTCCCGTATGGTGTTAGCCAAGAACAAATAAATACCAGAACCAGATACTTTGGATAGACAAAAGGAAAGCAAAAGCAAACCCCTTGGGTACTGCTTGAGCAAGAACTTCCATCAGAAGCCAATTGAGATTCATCAGAAACAAATTTAAATATCTTCAGATACCTTTACGCAGTCCAAAATTGTTGCCCTGTGCCTCTGCACTGTTTGAGCATCCAACGTTGTAGCCCTCATAAGCATGTTTAATGCAACATATCTGGAATACAGGCGAGGTTCAGTTGCACAATATAGTAGACCAAGAAATATGTAGAAAGGGATATGAAAAAATCAAAATAAGATTTCAAAGAAAATACCTGATATTATTGTCACGATTAGACAAGAATTTCCCCAAGATATTTATAGCAAGCACACGTAAGCCACCATAATCTTCAATGCTCATGATGGTTTCAACACATTCATAAAGAATAGCATTTCCTGCATTTTTATTTGACTCGGTTTTTGTTGCCACCTAAGGAAAGAAAATACAAGAAAAGTAAAATAAAAGAAACCTTAACCTCATTAAGCAATGAAACATTACCGTAAACCATGAAAGGAGTTATCCAAAACATTTTCAGTTTCTAATTTCACTGGCAGAAATCAGCTTTAGAAGCAATATCCAAAATACCCAATCTAGTATACCATCTTGTCAACTAACATACTTCGAGTAATTTCATTAAGATTTATTAATGAGCAGAAGCAATAATAGAGTGGAATGTCAGATTTATTTTCCAGAAAACATTTTTAGGACTTTGGACATATTAAGAAAAATGATAGGTCATGGAAAAAACATCACAACTGACCTGGGCAAGTATGTCAGTCATACGGTCACTGGCATCAGCATCTCCCTGGCCCAATATCCGCAAAAGCTTAAGTAATCTTATATGAAGGTAAGGATCAGTGATGCCAGAAATGTCGTACTCAGGTGAATAGGGACTGTTTACTATATCCCTCAGAGTTCTGACCAAACCTTCTGTGCACTTCTGCAATAATTATAAAATAAGCTACTATCAAAATTACAAAACTGACTGCATTATCCATTTTTTGAAAAATTTCTTCCCTCAAAAATTAAAAATATGGTTCAAACCAATATTTACATGATAAAGGAGCCCTATTTTTGCTCAACTCCAAAGGTCTAACAAGTTCATAAATCCTATTGAAAACAAATTGCAAAATGAGCCTGAAGATCTTAGTATAAATTGAAGGAAATAATAACCAACTGTTTAGAAAAAACACCAGTAAGCTTGATCCTTTCAATCCTTTTTATCATAACTACTCTTCTTCCAGAAACAGAACAAAAGGACTGGTGGTAAAGTAGACAGCTCTGCTCGCATTGGGTGCTCCAAAAAATACCAAAGCAGGTACTAAATATTTATAATTTTATATAGGAGCAGACAAGTAAAGCAAATAATTCATGAACTCCATAGAGTGTCTTTCCGATGCTATAGCTATGAGCTGTTGTGCTCATAAGGTCAAGACCAGTTTACCTTTCTAAAGTATTCAAGGGCTTCTGAGCTGAATTTACATAGATCTGCACAAAGTTGAACTCCTGTTATCAGGACCCCATGATGCTTTTCTTTAAGTAGGGAAGCGGCACAATTGATAAAGTTTTCAGCCAGGTCTGGAACTTTCTTTATGATCCGTATGGAGCACAATGCTGCCTACAACAAGAGTCAAGAGCTCTTAAAGATTGCAGGCAGATCACTGAAGAAATTGACATATATATAACCTAAAAATTATCAACAAATGCACATTATGAGAATTCATAACCAAAGCCACTTTGCACACACGGGCAGGAGGGGAGGGATGTGGAAGTGGGAGGCCTGTTTAATTGAATCAATCCTCCAATAGAAAAGTGATATTGCAGTTGAACCAATTTAGAACATAGAAAAATGCCATCATAGAATGGTTGGCAATGATCATTAGATGTCTTTCCCTCCCCATCAAACAAGAAAACTGAAGTTGGCTTTCTTGGAGTCACACATCAGACTTAATAGTTTCAATACGTTAGCATTTTTCCCTTGAATGATTGTATGCTGCAAATTCTTCTGGTTAAGAAATATAGGCAGAAAAAATATCCAGATTTGATAAAAGTAGCTGCCATATGAATGGTGCAGAATATCATTGAACGAATATCACACCATACAGATGGCATCTCAGTTATGCGGTATCCAGTACTTAATCATCAGTTTACACTTTTAACCTTTTAATTGACAAAATTACAAACGCATTGTTGCAAAGAAATAAAGGGCACAAACAGAAATATTTGAAGTGCTCAACAGAATAACCCAAAACTTTCCTACTCCTGCAGAAGAGGACAGAGAAGTTATCATTTAAGAGGGGATACTCAGCATTAAGCATAAGAAATTCAAAAAGTCTGGAGTCCAGTGGCCTCCATTTTCCTTCTTTACTTCACATCTATATGTGATGAACATATCTTTGAGTTAAGAATAGGACACACTTACTTTCTTCCTGATATTTGGATCTCGAAACTGCAGCAATCTTTCTACTTCAGGAGCAAGATCACGGGCCATTTCTGCTGAACAAATATTACCCAGTGCACAAAGAGCAAGTCCTACAATGTACTGGTTTGAATGGTTCAGATCTCTGCATATAAGTTAAGGTTCCTGCAAGTAAAGCAAATCTCTCCATTTTCTTATTTTTACACTTGTAATACAACCCTATCAGGCACAACAATATTAACCCAGAACAGAACTGATAAAAGGGAAAAGGAAATGGGAACAAAATAAGCTTGAGAAGAATCCACGCAAAAGATACTGCTTTAATGAGTTTGTGACCAACATGAGAACTTCTTGTCTTTCATCAAGAAGCAACATAAGACCAAGATATCCTATCCTCTTCTCTGGAAATCCAGTAGATGCAATCAACTTCAAGCACTCCATTTGGCCAAAATGAGTGGGATATCCAAGCATCTGAATGAACATGAGTTTTGCCAGGTTACGGTGCCTATAATCTAGATCATCTTCATTAATTGAAGCACGAATAGCACCACACTCTTTCCTTACAACAGCACGCTCTTCTGCTGCTGTTTTGCATGCACGTATAGCCCGTATCATGTCCCTGCATTGGAGAAGTTTAAACCATTTTCAATTAACATGTATATAAACTACATGTGCATTTTCTATGCCTACCATTTTACAAAAAGTGTTTCTAGGTGCACCAGGCATGCACCTCACCTAAAAGGGTTCGAGGCACTTTTGTTTGCTATCTAGTGTTAAGGCGCACGGTGCATGCGCACCTTTGTGGATGCCTTAACGATGCTACATATAATGCAAGACTAGAGACAGTAAGACATGCGTGACCAAACCAGTTAACGTTTTAGTTGTCATCTATGTAATAGTACCTCCTAACAACAATGCTATTTAGTGCATCATTTAATATTATCAACATTTCAAAAAAAGAAGATCAAGCTACTTTCAAACCAATTATTAAATGGGTATGACACATTTCTACAATTTCATTAATAGTTGCAAGTTGAAACTAACTCGAGATAATAAAAAGGAAATCAAAAGATAATCAGAAGAACCAAATTATGAAAACCCCAAACAGGCTAACAGATTACACTTAGCTCTAAATACATACGCAATCATCTTTTAAGTTGCACGAACCACAACTGAACTCCCGAAATTCTAATTACGGTATTAAAAAAAAAAACAGTTCTTTTAAATTTTAGTCACAACTCCAGTCCACTCAAATAAACAAACTCATGAGTAGTTGATCTGATCTTCAAATTAAAAGGAAAAAGGAGAAGTAAAAGAAGAAATGGGTAACAGTAGGAATTGGTGCTCACCTTAGACGAGTACCGGAAGAAAAAGGATTCATGATCGTATTAAGGTAGGAAACTCTAGTAGAGAGGTCGACACAGATGGAATAGAAACTAAACCAAATGCTGCAATTAAATCGATCACCAAAATAGCACTATTCAGAATTAAACCGTACTGTTTTTTTTTTCTCTTTTAGCAAGCTTAAAGAATGTGAAAGTGAAGATCCAAATGCTGGAATTCGGAGATCTAAGAAAGAGGAAGAAACGGGGAATTGGATCTGAGAGACCGAGAAAACGGAGTCTCTTTTTCTACTTGAGAAAAATGGGAGCAGAGCGGTCAAATTGGCATTTGTAAGTCCAGTCAGTCGTAAATATAGGGTTAAATTTGCAAGGGGGATATTCGGGTTATTTGTTGGTTGGACGTGACATGGCAGGATTTCATTGGGCAGTTAGAGAGATTTGTTTGTAGTAATTAGTAACGGCTCTGCAGCCAAGTTTTAAAGGAAGCCTATTTAATTTTGTTTAATATAATATTAACTTGAAATATTCTTTTAATTTGGTGTATCAACTTCAATTTTTTTCTTAATTTGATAACTAATTTTCTTTGTTTAATTTAGTTTTTTTTCTTATTTCATACTTAACTTGTTTTTGTCTAATTTAGTACTTAAACTTGTCAAACAATATATAAAATTACATCAATATATTAACAATGTTTTTCCATGAAGTAGCAATAATATTCAAAATGTATGATCGATATGTGATCAATGACATGGAATTTTTTATATTTTAAATGTTTAATTACTTTTAGTTTATTTTATTTTATTTTGAATTTTACATTTAACCTAATGAATTTCTTTTATTTTGGGTTTTTAAAACTCTTATTTTCTTCTTCAGTATTAATTTGTGAAGAACGATTCAAAGCACAATTTGTAACATGAATTACCTCTTATAGTGATGATATTTTTATGGAATTAAGGGCTTTGTAAAGATCAAGCCATGCTTTAAGCATGTAACATTCTAAATCATTATTACCAATAACAATCAAAGTAATTACAACCTCAATAAAAACTAAACTTTGAGCATATTGTTTAATGCAACAGAAGAAACTCCAAATAAATGTAATAACTCTTACCATTAAATTCCATGTCATCTATCACATGTCAATCATACATTAGCTATTTTTGTTCCCTCATGAAAAACTAACATTAGGGTAATTTGTATAACATTTTACAAGTTTAGATACCAAATTAGGAAAAAGTGTTAAGTTCAAGTACTGAATTGGGACAAAAAAGCTAGGTAACCACTTAAGAAAAAAAGTCACGTTTAAGTATCAAATTGGGCCAAAAAACCTTAGGTATCAAATTAAAAAAAAAAGTGACAAGTTCATGTATCAAATGTTATATTTTTAAGGGTTTTTCTTCTTCTTGTTGTTGTTCAAACTATGAAAATTCATTGAAAGCAAAGGAATTACAACAAATAAATAAGTTCAGCTCTAATACAAAATACCCAATTTATCCGACAAGAATAGAATATTGTTTCTTAGCAATCCAATCAGCTATTTGATTATTAGGTCAAATCACACAGCTAAAAAGAACATTTGAAACACAAGAAACCATCAAGAGGATATTGGATATAAATGTTGAAACTTCCAGAGAAGTTGAGATCTTTCCATTAAGCATTTTGATTGTATAAAAGCAATTTGATTTAATGATGACGTGTTGCCATCCATGTAACACCCCGATACCCAACCCGATCGTTGGGTCCAAGCTACAATGTGTCACATTCATTGTCGGAGCAACTATAATCAAACTACATTTGATTTATACTAATAAATGGTTAAATTTCAAACAATACATACATATGATACTATATACATTCGTTTTTGGGTTGTATATGAGCTTATGGAAGCTTTATTGCAAACCCGAGGTCGAATTAAGACCAAATTATAAAATTTTAAAATATTAGGTTGATGTCAAGGCGTTGAGGGTTCCTTGTCGCAACGCAACATACTGACTTGATGATCTCATCGCAACATTAAAGGACTGACATCACGACATGACCCTTGTTTTACAACAAACTCCAATTTGGTACCTATTTAACTGATCAATACAATTCAATATGCTCAATACCAATCTTTAAAACCATTAATACCATTTCCAACATACATTCTCAACATATCTCATCATATATATATGTATACATTTCTTAAACCTATTTGCTAACATCGACACTTGTGCCATTCAACATTCATTTACACAATTGGCATATGCATTTCCCTTATAAACCATAAGTATGCCAACTTTTCATACAATTCATCAAGGTATTATATTCACAATATGCAAATTAACTATTTATCCATTTCTACATTACCATTTTAAGCTTCAAATATAAACATAACTATCTATTATATCAACAATCTGATTTAGCCTAAGTACATTTTGTTTAACAAACAAAAAGACTTTACAAACATTGATGAGTCAGGGACACTTGGCTGGATGTCGGAGTTACTACTCGAGACCTCTAGATGTACCTATACCTACACAGGGACAAAATAAACCATACGCTAAGCAATAATGCTTAGTGGTATTTCCATTATTCAAGTAAATATAACATAGGTTACAATTATTTGCATACAATCAATTTGAATTCTAATGTCAACCAATGTATATATACAACTCATGCTAAATCTCATTCAATGTAATAGCATATATGTATATATATAAATATGCTACCAAAGTACCAATGCATCATTTGAACTATCTAAATATCAGTTCAATTAACAAAGCTAAATGAACTTATCATGCCAACATATCAATGTCATTAAAGCTACAAATCTATTCAATGTTCAACATTTGATCATAACACATTTTATTTCTGAACCGAATTCATTCATTCATCATTTATACATATCGGCCCTTGACCTAGCGCCAAACCTAGTGGTAGTTTTAGTATATTTCGGCACTTAATGAGCTTTTTTTTTTGTAGTTTTATGTTTAATTATAGCATTTTTAGCTTTCGTAATTTAGATTTAATTATGTGCAAAATAAATATTTTTACGCAAGAATTGATGTTAGTTAACCTATTAGGCTAATTCAGGCCTTAGGTAGTTTTATATGTTTAATTGAATGTGCAGGATGTGTATTTAGCAGCCCAACAGCCTTATGGACGACACCCGAGGGTAGCACAAGTTTTTCGAGACACAACACATGAAACCAAAACTCCAAGTTAAAGATAACGGTGTCATGTCGCGACACAGGTCTGAACGTGGGAGTCAAGAATCGAAAAGGCTAAAATCGTTCGTGCAATCAATATTTTTCGAGATTATGGCCTGTAATAGACCTAATTAAGGTTTCTAAACATCCCTATAAATAGAAAGGTTATTTCTAATATGTAAGCAAGCCTTTAGGAGCCATAGTTAGTAGATTTAGGTTTTAGTTCATTTTATTTTCCATTTCGACATACTTTTTTCTTTTCGACTAGGTTCAACCGAACCTAAGTCTTTTCTATTAAAGTATTCAACAGTTTTATTTCATTGTACTTTTGCAAACATCAAGATTAGTTAACTATCAAGAGATTTCGCAACTCCGAGCACATCCACTTCAATCAACTAAGAAATTTCTTACCCTTTCTCTTAATTTAATTTATTTGTGTTCTTTTACATGTTAATTTAAATCTAAGAGTTATGGTGTCTAGATCCCATGAGAGGCTAAATCTCTAGGAAGATTAATAAGTGGATGTGGGAGTAGTTAAAGGAGGAATGCGGGTTTCCCATAAGGGATTAGCTAGTTTTAAATTATGTCTACTTAAACCCTAGGATTGACTGTAACACCCCAAACCCGACCTAAACATTAGGGCCGAATCTGGTGATGCCACATTGTAACACCCCTTACCCGTATTCTACGCTGGAATAGGGTACGAGGCATT
>JABEZY010271279.1:0-10549 GCA_013467495.1 Gossypium gossypioides
CTGTTTCTTTGGGTTATTGATTCTAGTACCTCCCTCCTTTGTGTTGTTCGTTCTAGTTATTTGTTGGATATATCCTGTCAGTAGCTGCTGGAATCTTCCAGGGAACATATACTGGGTCAAATTTGATTTTTATTGGAAATTGCAGCACTATTTAGGCTGCAAAAGGGGGTTATTCTTTCGGGAGAAATGTTGACACGTTTACCAAATATATAAGTGATCAACGGAGAAAGCGGGACTTTGGTTCTAGTTGCCTTAACTGTTGTTTTGGTGGTGGTTCATTGGTAGTTCATGAATTTTGGGGTCCTCATAGTTGTCCAATGCTTAGCACAGCTGTATTCTCCTGCCATTCGTAAAGGAAATGTAATGAAGTTCTTCGCCTAACATGTGAGATGGAAGAGTTTTGCAACTCTTTGAAGTAAAATTCAAGTTCTGTGGAGGCAACAGTCAGAATTTTGAGGGGCGCATTTTAATTGTTAAGGTCTGTCTATCTGAGCTCGCAATGTTGTCAGGGCTGGTCAGTTACAATAATTAGGCTAGTTCCTAATGGAGCACTGAAAATTTCCCTTGCTATACTATTGCTCTCTTGACCTGTATGTTAACATTTGCTTCGTGTTCTAGTCATGTCAGCTTCTGTCTTGCACATATTTTTACCACCAGTCTTTCTTCCCCTCCCTTTTTGTCATTTACTCTCGCTTTCTCAAGGGTGGCTGATTCTTATTGTAGTTCAATAGATGTATTCATGGTAGCTTGTAGACTAATGATCAGCCAGTTGTCTGAGTTTTACCTGAATGGTTATGAAATTCTGCTCCTAAGGTGGTCTGTTTGGGTGCTATGGTTTCATTTATGAATATGGGATCTGACAACTTTTTAGGTTTGTGTTTTTTCTTTCTTTTCCTTAATTTAGGAGGTGGTGGAATTAAATTTTGACCACAATTTGAGGCCTGAATGGAAAGAATATGATGATAAGCTGGGGACCGACTATTAACATATTATATGGCATCTATCATTTTTGAGTTTTGAACAAGTCCTCTGGCACAGTTAGATTCTTTCTTATTAACAAGATTAGGATATCAAGCTGGTAGATTAGTAGGTGTCTCACCTACTCTGTCTGCATTTTTTTTCAATGTGTTAGCATTTAAGTTTACATACAGCTTTGCATGGTAATATTTTCCAAGTTTCTGAGGGTTTTAATTCAAATTTAATGCAATTTGTTCCTTTTCTACTGATAGTTTTATAGGCATCTGCATGCATCCACACGCACACACACAAAATTTGGAAATGGAATAGCACATGCACAAAGTTTCTGTGGATAACTTGAATTAGAGTGATGCTTTTTTTTTCTCGTCATTTATACAAAACTCTGAATTTGCCTCTTTGCACATCAGTCAGCTCCAAAGGCCAACCTTTAGCTTATTATTCAGTTGTCATGAAACCTTAGAGTTTATTCATAAAGCTGTTTTGTTCGTTGGATTTTAGAGTGTTACCTTTAAAATTCATGAGATTTTATAGAAAATAAGTAATGAAACCCTTGCTGTTCTATACTTTCTGCTTGTTGTTTCATGCAGATCTTTTTTACTGTTCTATTTTTTCATTTAACAATGACTTTGATTATATGATTTTAAATTTGAGATATTTCAATATTACTTGAAATTTTACTAGATCAATTTTCTATTTGTAGGTGTAAGAAATACCCATCAATGGAACTGAGAGGTCTTTTCCAGTACCTGGTTAATCAGTTAAAAAAGGGCCAAGGAATTGAACTTGTTCTCCTGCAGGTACATAAAGATTTAGAGCTCAAAGGTTTTTTCATCATTAAGCCTGAAGATTAAAGTTGCTAACTGGAAGTTTTATGATTGGGTCAGGAGCTTATTCAACAAATGGCAAATGTACAATTCACAGAAAATCTGACCGAGGAGCAGTTGGATGCCATGGCTGGAAGTGAGACTCTTCGATATCAAGCCACTTCATTTGGTGTAACTCGAAATAATAAGGCAATTACGTAAACTTTGATATTGGGCTAGTTTGTTACACAAATAATGATGTATTACCTTGTTCTCTATTATTGTTGAATTGTTGACCACTTAGATGATATCACTAAATACAACTCTGTTCTTTTATGGAAGAAACATAATCAACATCTATCTTCAATGTGTCAGGATGTGTAAATGCTGTACTCCTGTTACAGCATATTGGTTTCTAATGATTATAAATTGTTTATGCAGGCATTGATCAAATCCACCAATAGGCTCAGAGATTCGTTGCTTCCAAAGGATGAACCTAAGTTGGCTATTCCACTTTTGTTGCTTATAGCACAACATCGTTCTTTGTAAGTTGCACAACTTTTCTTTAGATAGTTGATACAATTGAATAGATACTCTTGGGTGGTGGTTGTTGGTTATGCAGGGCTTCTGGTGTATCCATGCATGCATGTTATACACTATTCTCTGTGATGCAATTTGTAAATATATCTTGCACGTGTTATTTCATTTATATCCCCCATTTCTGGTTTATTATTAAGAATTTGAGGTTTTTACTGGATAGTGAGAAGTTCCAAAATTTCAAGATTTGTTTGAAACATTTGTAAATTGTTTCTGTATGCATGTCTGCTTACTTTCATTTGGCAGTAGGTAGATAGCTCATTTTGAAACTGTTTTGATTTGGCAGAACGAAAATGTTCCATGTAAACATGGTCTTCTTTCCTCTTTTTCCTTTGCGTTTCTATTGTTTTCCCTTTGTCTTTGCTCCACCTCTTCTTTAATTCCCTTTTCTTTCCTTAATTTCTTCTCTTAGTTTTTCATTTTTCCGTTTTGTTCACCTTTTAAGCTTCGTCCTCCTTCTTCTGTACAGTTCTATATTATTTTGCCTCTTCCCTTCCTGGTTTCTCTTATTTCCTCCCTTTTTTCATTTTGCCCCTTTGCCTTTCACCCCTGTCCCTTCCATGGACCTCTTGTTCTATATCATCTCATGGTGTATGAGCATCATTTGTGTCTTATCCTCTTCAGCCATGTCGTGTGTTCTCTTATTTCTTTTCCATCTTTTTGCTTCCATCTCTTGAATGGTACTCCTTTTTCTTTTTTCATAACATCCTTGCTTTCCCTTGCGAAAACTCCTTGATGTCTTCCATACTTAAGGGAGCAATTGACTTCTGGTTTTACTTAATTCTGTTTTATTTTCCTTTTCCCCTTTCTTTTGTGGCCAATTGACTCCCTGTTCTCTGTTGGCAGTGTTGGTAATAGTGAAAGAAGTCTCTTTTATTTTGTTTTCCTTCCTCCTTTACCTTCTTCATTGTGCTGTGTTGGACAAGAGAGTGGGAAGAAGACTAAGAGGGATTGTAGTTAAGTAGTAGTTATTATTGTAGGACAGAAAGACCTATCACAAGGTATCACGTTGCTCTATAAAGCTTTGTGCCAGCTTGTTCTTTTACACATTCTTGTTTTCCGTAATGTTCATAGATCTATGATACATGGTTATCTCAACAACATGATCAAGAAAGAATGCTTATAAGGTTAATTCTGAACCCCAAAAAAAGAACGATAAGGTTAATAGTATTGCATTTTCTCTCTAGTCTGTTTACACTGATGTTTATAACACTTCTGCAAATCCGGTTCTTGATGACTAATTATGTAGTTAGATTCCAATCCTGCCTAAATAAATTTCAAAGAAAAGTTTCTCTATAACTCCTGGAATCAGTTGTTTAACCACATTTCTTTTATCATCTACAGGGTTGTCATAAATGCAGATGCTCCTTACATTAAGATGGTCAGTGAGCAGTTTGACAGATGCCATGGGACTCTTCTTCAGTATGTAGAATTCCTATGTAGTGCAGTGACACCAGCTGCTGCTTATGCTCAATTAATTCCCTCACTTGATGATCTTGTTCATATGTACCACCTTGATCCTGAGGTATGTTTAGTTCCCTCTGAATCCATTTGTGTTCTCCACTCTTGCTGCGCCACTTTAGAGGTCTGGGAATCCGCAACATGGTTAGAAAGAACAATGTACAAAATATTTTGTGAGGTCATTTTTCTTGTTGCAGGTTGCATTTTTGATATATCGTCCTGTGATGAGGCTCTTCAAGTGTCAAGGCAGTCATGATGTTTTCTGGCCTTTAGATGCCAATGGAACTGCAGATATTACTGTGGCATGCACAGAGTCTGAAAGTAAGGATGATTCTAGCCGAGTGATACTGGACTTGGGTCCTCCTCGGAAGCCTACAATGTAATAGTATTATTTCCCTTCCTTTGTACATGCACATTTTTATGTTTCTGAATAAAACAGCTCAACAGACAGTTCCCAAATTGTTTTTTTAATTTTATTCTGTGTCTGATTGCTATCCAAAACTGTTATTGTGCAGGTGGTCTGAACTTATTGACACTGTTAAAACCATGTTGCCTTCTAAAGCCTGGAATAGTCTCTCTCCTGACCTCTATGCCACTTTTTGGGGGCTTACACTGTATGATCTTTATGTTCCTAGAAATGTTTATGAGTCTGAAATTGCAAAGCAGCATGCTGCTCTTAAGGCTCTTGAAGAGCTTCCCGATAATTCTAGTTCAGCAATTAACAAAAGGAAAAAAGACAAGGAAAGAATTCAAGAAGCCTTAGATCGTCTAACTAGTGAACTTCATAAGCACGAGGAAAATGTTGCATCTGTCCGTAGGCGACTTACTCGTGAAAAGGACAGGTGGTTGAGTTCCTGCCCTGATACTCTTAAGATTAACATGGAGTTCCTCCAGCGTTGTATATTTCCTCGATGTACCTTCAGCATGCCAGATGCGGTCTATTGTGCAATGTTTGTCCATACTCTCCATTCTCTGGGCACACCTTTTTTCAACACAGTGAATCATATTGATGTTCTGATATGCAAAACCTTGCAACCCATGATATGCTGTTGCACTGAGTATGAAGCAGGAAGACTAGGAAGGTTTCTGTATGAAACACTAAAGATTGCATACTACTGGAAGGTAGGAACATATTCTCCATTAAGCTCTTTCTCATATTATAATGTTAACTGAAACATTTTGTTTTATTTGAATGGTTTTTGTGGACCACTGCTTCCTTTGCAGAGTGACGAATCCATCTATGAGCGGGAGTGTGGAAATATGCCAGGCTTTGCTGTGTATTATAGATATCCAAATAGCCAGCGTGTTACATACGGACAGTTCATAAAGGTAAGTTATTATGTATTTTGGTTCCCTAAGATGTCCTTTTGGTTGATAGTGTTGTAATCTTCTTAGTGCCTCAGGTTCATTTGGGGAAACATTTAGTAGGTGGGTGTCCATTACATGTCCTCTCTAATTCTATAAAAGTACATGAAATAAATTCATGTCTTGAGAATATTTCTATTAGTATCTTCTAAGGATAAAACAGATGTACCAAATTGTTGTAATCTTCTTTGTGCCTCAGGTTCATTTTGAGGAAACATTTAGTAGGTAGGTGTGCATTTCAATTCGCAGCTTCTGGCTTGAAATTGGTCTAAACTTTGTCATAAGAATTTGGTTGCTTACATTATTTGACTGACGCTTGACCTTGTTAAAACCGATGACCTGTTGGATTGATCACTTAACCAGTTTTGCCCTGAATGCTTGTATTGAGTGTGTACATGGGGGGTTTGTTCAAAAAAAGAAAAAGAGTGTGTACATGTGGGGGTTTTATGTGCACTCTAATTCTATAAAAGAACATGAAAACATTTTATGTGCACTCTAATTCTATAGAAGAACATGAAGTTAACTTTCTCATAACTTAAGAATATTTCTATTGGTATCTTCTAAGGATCCTGTCTTTTGGTTTTTTGTATGGCATTTTACTGAGTAATATTAATGATTCATGTGACACTTGCTCATTGAACAACCTTTAAACATATTTCTTTTATCCTGTCTTATTTTGGTATTTACTATTCAGAATACTCCAAAAAGTTTTGTTATCACTCAATGGAGTGATTTCGCAAACATTAGACATCTACATAGGAACCTCTACTACTAGCTGTTTTCTGAAATGCAATGCTTCTGTTTTACATTTCTAAGCTTATTTTGAGTTTTGAGATTAATTCTTGTCTGTGATTGAGTCAGAATTTTTAATTCTTTATTTCTTTTGAAAGGTACATTGGAAATGGAGCCAAAGGATCACAAGGTTATTGATCCAATGTTTGGAATCAACCGAGTACATGGAGATTCGTAATGCTTTAATAATGCTGACAAAAATTTCTAGTGTTTTCCCTGTTACCAGAAAGAGTGGGATTAACCTAGAAAAAAGGGTAGGAAATGTGTAGAACTTTCAATGGCTAATTGGATTTATTGTTTAGATCTATTTATATGGTCCTTTATTTAACCTCTTGGTTGCAGGTTGCGAAAATTAAAAATGATGAAAGAGAGGATCTCAAGGTGTTGGCAACAGGTGTTGCTGCTGCTTTGGCTGCTAGAAAGGTAAATTGCTTTCTCAGTTTTCTGCCTAGGAAGCACTGATTCAAGCATAAGATGATATGGGCACCATGATATTAAGAAAAGCTCTGGTCAAATGACTTGTATTTATGTGTATAAAGCTTAAACAGTTTGGAAAAAAGTACTAAGGTTTGATTTGTGGCTGTTGCTTTTGTTGATTGATTTTTGCCATTAAATGTAAAAGGTGAAAAGCAAAATTATTTAAAATGTAGCTAATAGCTAAAGTGGAGCATTGCATGAAAGTAAATTTGTTATCTAAAGAAGTTATAACTTTTTATGTTTTTGGTTATTCAAAACTAGTATTTGCTTTTTGTAGCAAAATGCTCAAATACTTTTACCAGTTTCTATTTTGTAATTGAGAAAAATGGAGGAAAATGCAGTAAGGCAAACTAATGTGTTTCTGTTTGCTCGTGGTATCCATTCAATGCAAGAACATGTCAAATATTTTAGTTCTTGTCAGAGACAACAATAATGTCCATTTTGGCTATCTAGTGCATTTAGGACTTGTTGGATACAGATAGAATATCTCTTTGATCCGTGCTTATTCTTATTCATATTTAAAACATGATGTCTATTCTTCCTGTTTATTCATGTGTGTATCTGTGTTGGCCATTTTTATACCCTGCAGTCTTCATGGGTTACTGATGAAGAATTTGGAATGGGATATCTTGAGCTGAAGCCTGTACCACCAATTGCTTCAAAATCTGTTGCTGGTAACACAGTTGCTGCACAAAATGGTTCATCAGTTAATGTTTCCCAGAATGAGGCTGCTGGTGGCAGGACAGTTGCCCTTGGAACCCAACAGTCGGATGTGAATTTGGTCAAGGACCAGGTTTCAAGAACAAAACCTGATGGGCGATTGGAAAGAGCAGAAAATGCCCCTCTTGGTAAATCTGATTTGAAAACAAAAGGTGGTACATCAGCCAATGGCACTGATGCTGCGTTATCTGTTACATTAGCTGCTTCACAAGCTGGAACAGCAAAATCACATGAAAATCAGAAACAGCCAGATGATTCTTCTAATAAATTGGATAAGCATGCAGCTAAAACTCCTGCAAAAAACTCTGCTGAATCAGAGGTATCTAATGCTCCCTTCTGGATATTTTGGGTTTTTTATTTTAGTAATTTTATTTGGTGTTTCACATTTCACTATTTTTCTTCTTCATCAGTTAAAGGCCTCTTCCAAACGCTCTGTCCTTGTTGGATCTCTAACAAAGACACACAAGCAAGATCCTGGAAAAGATGATGGCAAGTCGGGGAAAGCTGTTGGAAGAACTTCTGCAATCTCTGTCAATGACAGAGATGTTCCCTCTCATACAGAGGGTAGACAAGGTGGGACTACAAATGTTTCTTCAGCTATCACTTCCAATGGTAAAACTGTTTCTGCTCCACCTGAAGGTTCATTGGAAAAGATATCCTTGGTTGAGTCAAACGTAGATAATGTAGATTTTTAGCCTTCTGATATGAGGTTTTCTGCAGGGAAAGATGATAGCTCTGAAGTACCAGATGCATCGAGGCCATCTTCTCGAATTGTTCATTCTCCCAAGCATGATAGTTCTGCTACTGCTTCTAAGTCCAGTGATAAGCTGCAAAAGAGAACTAGTCCTGTGGAAGAGACTGATAGATTAAGTAAGCGCCGTAAAGGGGATGTTGAAGTGAAAGATCTGGATGGTGAAGTTCGAGTATCTGACAGGGAGAGGTCCACTGACCCTCGATCAGCAGATTTTGATAAGCCTGGAACTGATGAAGTAACAAGCTACAGGGCTGGGGATAAGCCTTTGGATAGATCAAAAGATAAGGGAAGTGAGAGACATGATAGGGATTACAGAGATAGATTGGAGCGCTCTGAAAAGTCCCGGGCAGATGATATTTTGATTGAGAAGTCAAGAGATAGATCAATAGAGAGACACGGAAGAGAGCGTTCTGTTGAGAGAAGCATTGATAGGAATTTGGATAGACTTGGTGATAAAGCTAAGGATGAGCGCAGCAAAGACGAAAGAAGTAAAGTACGATATGCTGATACATCCGTAGAAAAGTCTTATGCTGATGACCGGTTTCATGGGCAAAGCTTGCCGCCACCACCACCTTTACCTCCTCATATGGTCCCACAATCTGTTAATGCTACTGGTAGAAGGGATGATGATCCTGACAGAAGGTTTGGTAGTACTAGACACACTCAAAGACTCTCTCCAAGACATGAAGAGAAGGAGCGGAGACGGTCAGAAGAAAATTTGTTGGTTTCCCAGGATGATGGAAAGCGCAGAAGAGAGGATGACTTTCGAGAGAGAAAGCGAGAGGAAAGAGAGGGATTGTCATTGAAGGTATTGAACTGGTCTATTATTTTTATTATTACTTTTTTGTTTGTTTTTTTAATGTGGTTATCCTACATCTATTATGTCTTACTTGTGGTCTTATATTCAAGTTGAGTCTCTCTACCTATTACTAATGGGTTTTAGGTTGGATGCTTAATATGCATGTCTTCCATTCTTTCTTCACAATCCCATGTGAGGTTGTCCACATGTGATCCTTGTTGGAGTTTACATGTGAGGGGGAGTGTTAAGTAGCGTGATCCCATATCCTGTTAAGTCTTAGGTTTTCTGTGGTCTTGTATTAGGTTGAGCCTTTAGATTACCAATTGGTGTTTGGCTGGATGCTTAACAATAATTATCAACCAATAAATAGGCATAGTTTGGTGTTCAAATGTCATGAGCTATGATACTTGTTTGCATTCTTGGAGTATTTCTAAGATTTTGCTTGTAAATCTGGATCTTGTGGTGGTTTATTATTGGAATGCAGTTGATATCACTGTGATTTTTGACAATCTAGGTCATGAAGGTAAATTGTTTATGATGGGCCCGGGAGGAATGGCTGTAATTCCCTCCTATTGTTTCATCAGATTTTGCTTGCCAATCTGGATTGAATCTTTGGTCTTTTATATTTGGATAGTGTATGCACTTGTGACCAGACATTCACTTTAATAGGTCATGGAGGTTGCCTGTAATTCCCTACTATTTCATGAGATTTTGTTTGCCAACCTGGATCTATGCTTGTTTATATTTTGATAGCATATGCATTAGTGACTAATTCGCTATAATGTTTGGATCTTCACTGACAATCAGAAATGATACATTACTACATTTAGCTAAGCCGAGATTTAATGGGGCTTGGAGTGTTCCTTCGGAATGGCAGGTCTATAATGATGCCATACTAGATGTAGCTGTGTATTCTTGAGAATGATACATTACTGTATGTGCCTTTACATTGGGAGGTTGATAGGGTATTTCTTTTATTTCTCTTAAAACTTGATAACATACACAATTATGTATCATAACCGCCTTTGTAAATTTTGGCAACTGTTAAGCTAGAAAAGAAACAAAACCGCTCTTCTAATTTGCTCATTGGTTGAAAGTCAGGGCTTTGATATCTTATAGGTAGCTTATATTGTTGAGCAAAAGTTTTGGCTTACTTTGGTAAGTGGCTCTATGTAGGTGGAAGAGAGGGAAAGAGACAGAGAGAGGGACAGAGAGAAAGCAAATGTTGTGAAAGAGGATGATGTTGATGCGACAGGTGCCAAAAGGCGGAAACTCAAGAGAGAGCATTTGCCATCAGAGCCCGGGGAATATTCTCCAGTTGCCCCTCCTCCCCCACCTCTTTCCATTGGTATGTCACAATCATATGATGGAAGAGAGAGAGACCGAAAGGGTACCATGATGCAGCGTGGGGGTTACTTGGAGGAACCAGGGATGAGGATTCATGGGAAAGAGGCAACCGGCAAGATGGCTCGTCGAGACCCAGACCCGTATCCTTAACGTGAGCTAAATTATTTGTATATTTGTTTGAGCATAACTGCATGTGTTGTCCTGTGAAAGTTGACAAATTCGTGTGTTATCCGAGCTGCATGTTCATGCAAAGAATAAATGTGAATGAGCCTAGTAAATTTTGGCCTTCACATAAACTGTTGCCCTATTGCAAATAGAAAAGAAGCTATTTCCTTAATGAAAGTTTAGATTGTATGATCGGGAATGGGACGATGAGAAAAGACAAAGACCTGAGCAGAAGCGGAGGCATCGGAAGTAAGATAGGAGGAAAGGTTGTTTAATGCATAAAAAGGTGGG
>JABEZY010271375.1:0-15967 GCA_013467495.1 Gossypium gossypioides
CATTTTTTTTTACCCAAGCCCATTTTTGGGCATATATTTTTACCCAAACCCTCCCACTTTTTAGGCAGGCCTTCAAGCTGGACCGGATCACCCGACCCATGGACAGGACTAGTAAGATACTAACATCTAAAATAATAAAAATATTAAATATAGCAATAAACATTCAACTAATCTCTAAATTCCACATTTATCAACAATTTTTTTTTTTTAAAATAACATACTTGTTAGGGATGGAATTGTAGAGAATTTGTTTCAAATATATTGTGTTAGAAAGAAATGAGAGAAGAAAAATATGTTGAGAGAAAATGGGAGAAGAAAAAGATGTTGGGAGAAATTGAGAGAATTTTGATAAAAAATAAGAGAAAAGTGATTGTTCATTTAGATGCACAAAACTAAAAAGACTAAATTGCATAATATTTAAAACTATTATTAAAAAATAATAATTAACCCATACATACCTAACTCAATTATTTATCTTTGCATCTTTCAATAATTTCTTTACTTCTGGATGCTAGTATACTTTTTTTGCTTTTTTTCATGCATGCTTGTTTACACGTTTATTATTTCTTTCAACTGCTACAGGCAAACAAAATACTGCATCACTACATTTTCCTCTTTTCTTTTCTTTCCTGCATTTTTTCATGTATGAAAGCTGCCACGGTTTTGCGTTTATTTTCTTTGCTACATCTTTTCACGGGCCTGTTGCTGCTGCTATGTGGAAGAAAAAAATTAAAAGAACATGGAACAGTAAAGTCGACACCTTGGGGATCCTTAGAGTTACCAACTTCAAATTCATCTACCTCACTAATTAACCCAACACCTCTGCTAATTAAATCACTAATATATTTGGAAAAAGAAAAGCCAAGGTAAACAAATAAATAATAAGTTTGATTCTTTTTAGCTTGAGGGTTGATTCTTTAATTCAAGAATATTTCATTATAGGGGTTAAGGTTAGAAATTATTCTTTGATTCTTTAATTCCACGTTGGAATTATTTTCAATTTATTAATACACTTCATCAATATAAAATAGCACCTAAGCCTTAAGGAAAAATCATTTTCGCTTTTTCATCTAATGGAAATGGATCAAAATACAATGTTAGATATAGTATAAGGACCGGTACGGTAGTTTTAGCATTGCTTTCTCCCCAAGGCCAGACGCATAAAACCTCAAACCCCAAATTCTGCAACATTCACATTCATTGGTCCGGCGGCTCTTACACTATTCATCCATGGCTTCCTCTATCATAACTTCCTCCAAGTTATACCCTTTCCCTTCTCCCTCCCTCGAACCCTCCCTTTTCCTTCGCTCTACTTTCCTTCCTTTCCCTTCTACCATCACTTTACCTTCATTTCCTTCCAAATCATGCCCCAAATCCCTCCTCATTTCCTATTCTTTGAACCCTAACCCTCCCTCCTCCCAGCGCCGCCCCCCTTACATTCCCAACCACATCCCCGATCCCAACTATGTCCGTGTCTTCGACACCACCCTCCGCGACGGCGAACAATCCCCCGGCGCTACCTTGACTTCCAAGGAAAAACTAGACATTGCTCGCCAACTAGCTAAGCTCGGCGTCGATATCATCGAAGCTGGGTTTCCGGCCGCCTCGAAAGACGATTTCGAAGCTGTCAAGACTATCGCTAAAGAAGTTGGAAATGCGGTGGATGGGAATGGATATGTGCCTGTTATTTGTGGACTTTCAAGGTGTAATGAGAAGGACATTAAGACGGCTTGGGAGGCGGTTAAGTATGCGAAAAGACCTAGAATCCATACGTTTATTGCAACGAGTGCAATTCATTTGGAGTATAAGTTAAGGAAGAGTAAAGAGGAGGTTTTGGATATTGCTAGGAATATGGTTCGATTTGCTAGGAGTTTAGGTTGCAATGATGTCGAGTTTAGCCCTGAAGACGCCGGCAGGTTGAGTTCTTATCTCGCTTTTCTCTTCTTTATGGCAGTTTTTTGACAGGGATTGTTCTGAGATAAGATCATATTCTATTATTACCTGTTATGAAGAATTCGAGAATAGTTTTGCTTGGTTTAGATTAGATCAGATTAGGGGAAGCGAGAAGATTAAATGGTAGAATCAAAAAAGAGGAATTGAAGTTTATATATGGGTAAATTGTGGTTTGAGGTTTTATTCAATTGAAGCCAAACCATTTTTGCGAAAGATATGGGCTTTGGTTAGTGGTGTACTTACGCTTGCAAGTTGATTGTGTTCGGCTTGAAAAAAGAAAGAAAAAAAAACCTTGAATTCGGCTTAGTTATTGTGGAATCGAGCTCAAGCATCTCGAGAGAGTCAAACTTAAGTATTAAGTAGCTCGAGAGCCTTGTCAAGCTATATTAGTGTATATATATATTGTTTAATTAATATTGAAAATTTTCAATTTGACTTCGAGCTAGAGTTCCACTAGAAATAGTTGAGCTTTTAAGTCAAGCATGTTAATCAACCTCATACTTTTACTAACTAAATGAGCCTAATCAAGCTGAGCTTAGAGCCTCAGTTTCTTAGAGCCTCAGTTTCTAGTTGAGCTTGAGCTTTTGACAGCTTGAGTTTGCTTTGGTTAAACCCTTAGGCTTTATCAAATATTGCTGCAACAGGTGCATGCTTGTTTTTGCATGGGGTGGACTAATAATTTCAAGGGCTTTAAATGATAGCTATTTTGCAGTTGCAGTAGTGTATGAATCTGCTTTTGGAATAAAATAAGTAAATGTAAAAGGGCTTTTGTTATTTCTTCGAAATGACAGTCTTGTTTTGTTTGATTGTACCAGATCTGACCGAGAGTTTCTGTATGAGATTTTGGGTGAAGTGATCAAGGCTGGAGCGACAACTCTGAACATACCTGATACCGTTGGCATAACTATGCCGAGTGAGTTTGGGCAATTGATTGCTGATATAAAAGCCAATACCCCTGGAATTGAGAATGTTATTATTTCAACACACTGCCAAAATGATCTCGGGCTTTCTACTGCCAACACTATTGCGGTAGGCCACTGCTTAACATTGTTGATTGATGCATAGTGAGATTGAGAGGTACTTTGGTTGCATTACTTCTTAGCTGTTATGAATTCAGGGAGCTTGTGCTGGTGCAAGGCAAGTGGAAGTAACAATCAATGGCATTGGAGAAAGAGCAGGAAACGCTTCAATGGAGGAGGTGAGATTTTGCTTCTTGCAATATCAGAATGATTTATATGTTTGGATTTTGTGTTATGTAGAAGTAGATGGGAAAATTCATTGCATTTTTACTTTTTTGTTGTATCCAATTGTCTTGACCATGTTTTTATTGTGTTCGATTTTTTTTAATGAGTCCTTGTGTCCCTGAGATGCATTCTGTGGTGTTGAAGTTGTATCCATGTTAGGCGTGTGTTCAAGACACACCCCTGGACAGAGTGTACATGCTTCACAGGATGAAAAAAGTTGTATCCTTGATTATATATATATTGATAATGTTAGATAAATCAGCAATGTCAGTTGCTCTTTCTAGCGTTCAGTTGTGTTAAGAGCTATTAAATTTTTTTGTAATTGAACTTTTGCACCTCTGTCAGCAGTTCTTGTAATATCCTATGGCATATAGCTTGTTTTACGGTTTTGAACCATTGAGCTTTCGCTTTTGCTTGTGTAGGTCGTGATGGCCTTAAAATGTCGTGGTGAGCATGTATTAGGAGGTCTTTATACAGGAATCAATACCCGACACATTGTAATTGCAAGCAAAATGGTATTCTTTCATCAACTTCAGTTACAGCTGGATTGTTTCTCACTCTTGACTGAATTAGCTCCAAGGTCTGTTATTGACTTAAAATGGTTGTTTAGGTAGAAGAATACACAGGGTTACATGTTCAGCCGCATAAAGCCATTGTTGGAGCCAATGCTTTCGCTCACGAAAGTGGTATTCACCAGGTTGGTTTTTCAGTGTTTGGTTGTATATATTTGTGAACCTCCAAACAATTTCTGTCTAGTTATAGAGTTTGTTTTATGGCTAATTTCCTTGTTAGATGGTTGAAGTGTATTTATTATCATATTTGAAAAATGATTGAATTAACTAGTATGCATTATGATTTTATCATTTTGTGGGTATAGTTAAGAGCCAACTCAACCAAACTCTCCTACTCTTTATCCCTGATTAGCCGTGTCTAGTTAATACAATCTGTTATTGTCATGCTGTTTGGTTAAGGATGTGAATTACTGAAAGGTCTAAACAACAAAGTCACTTTTTCTTTGTTTTGGTTTATATATACTTACAAAAGTAATACAAATAATAAGATATATATTCTAAAATGCTTTCTGTTTTGTAGGATGGAATGCTAAAGCACAAAGGTACCTATGAAATTATATCCCCTGAAGATATTGGACTTGAGCGGTCCAATGAAGCTGGCATTGTCCTTGGAAAACTCAGGTGGGTATTTCATATTTTTCAACATATTTTCCTCCATATCTTTTTCTTTTTAATATGTTTTAAATAGAGTTTGAAGGGATGTAGATGGTGAAATATGTGTAGTGTAGAAAGAGCTATAAATGGGTTTCTGTTGCTTTTCAATGATGGATGCATCGTCATAGTAATCTAGTTGAAGATTTAACATAAGCAGCAGCATGTAGGGTTGAGCAAAACTCTATTTGACTAAAAAAACGATTTCTTTTTCAAATTTCAAGTTGTTTGAATCAAGTTGTTTGGTTTTGAGTCTACCAGAGTTAGTTATTCGATTTTTTGAGTTCAAATCGAGTTGAATTATGCAACTCGAATATCCGAAAAACCTATTTAGCAAAACAACGTCGTTTTGAGTTGAAGTTATGATTTTAATTTTAGCTTTGTCTTCCCACTTTTCAATTCACTTTTTTGTTCCCTATTAAGAAAAACCCACCCCCAATTTTGAAACCCTAACTTCTTGCTCCTAATCCTCTTCCATTCCATTCTTTGCGACTTCATTGATTGGCACTCTAGTCAAATTTAGGTTTATTTCAGCTTTCCTTCTTACTTTCTTTTTCCTTTTTACTTTGTTCTTCATTAATTTTACTAAAAATTTTCCTAAGATGCAAATTATTTGAATATGTGTAACTACTGGACTCTATTTATAGAGTTAAACTTAAATTTTAATTGGTATATAACTCTAATATTAAATAAGTGATAATTTATAGCTAAAATCTTTTCCTCTATTTTATGCTTAGAATTCTATTCAAATTAAAACTCAATTTTAGGTTTATTTTTTAATTTACTGTACTTAAAACTTATTTAATTATATTATCATGCTATTTATAGATTTTTAATTATTAATTTACACAAACTTTTTGTAACTAATAAATCTAAATTATTTTATGCATAGAATTCAATTCGAATTTAAAATCTAATTTAAAATTAAGATTTGTAATAAATTTTTTACATCAATTTTTAAATTACTAATTTTTCAATTTACCAATAAATACAATTTTTTACGCCAATTGTCAATTAAAATTAATTTTTTAATAAACATTTTACATCAATTTTTGTTATTAATTTTTAATTCACTAATAAATCCAAATTTTGTATTTCATTCTTTTTTCAATTAAAAATCTTTATTTTTCATGTCTAATTAAATTATAATTATTTTTAGATGTCAATTTAGTAAGATGGAAAAAAAAAGTTTTCTCGTCAATTCAAAAGTTATTCCAAACTCGTGCATTTATATAAATTATAGATTAAACCGATTGTTGGGCCATTTTATCATCATCTATTTCACTTCTCTACTTCCTATCTACCAAGCACTTTGGGGTTAAATTGACTAATGTTAGTTAGACATGAGGTATTTAGAAGAGATGAGAAAAGTGGGAGAATAGGCTAGCGACAAAGAGGCCTCTACCGTAAGTTCCATCTAGTGTTATTAAGCATTAAGAAAAATGATTGTTTGTTTGTTTGATGTTCTTATGAATGATGAAATTCCGTTTAAGTGCTAAATACTTAATGTAACCATCTCCTTCATATTCTCTTATTCCCTTTTTGTTTGATTATTAAGATAAAATTGCACATTTTTAAAGGTTTGATTTAAGTTATAAGATAGATTAATAGTCCTTCAAATCCTAGTGTTACAATTCTTCAGGGAAGATGTTGATGCATTTCTATGTTAACCAGTCCCCAAGAACTTTAATCTCAACTTCTAAAAAATCTATAGCTTACATTTTTTTTAAATTCATCTCTTGTTTGAGTAATAATGGTTGCTTTACATTCTCCTTTTCATCTTTTTTTTTTTTTCATATGGCACATGGCAGCATAATTTAGTGCCATGAATTTCTACCAAACATTACCAATGGAAGTTCAAAGATGAAAATTTAGTAACAAATGGAAAAACTTGTTTGTTAGTTAGCTGATCTTATCTGCTTTTTCATGGATAAAGATTTGATTATTTTTTTAATTAGATGAAAATTAAGAATGATTTAGTTATCTTTTTTAAGTAAAGATTTGCTTAAATGGTTTGTATAGGAATCCGTTTAGAATTATTCAACTACTATTCTTTACTTCAAAATATATTATAAACTCGAAAAAATATATTTGATTTGATTCGAAAAATTTTCAAATTGAGTTGGGTTGATAAAATAGGATCCGTTAACTTAACTAATTCAATCTTTTTTTAGTTGGTTTCACTTGACTCGATCGCTCACCCCTAGCAACACATTTGTTACCATAACTTTGTGAATATATCTTATATCCAATGTTGATTAGCATTTGAAATATAACTTTTTATTTGAGGATAGTGGAATCATTGCAATGGTGTGGGAGTGATATGTTTATAGGTTTTGCCTTAGCCTTTTCTCGTTGTTATGAAAGAAAGTGCTTGTTAGATGATGTGCAAGGTAGGCAAAAGGTAAAGAGAAGGTGTTAATATCACTTGAGTTGCTAAGCACCGAAAAAATTCTTGGAGAAGTAATTTAGGGTGCATATATTAAATATTAATATATTGATAAATATATTGAACCTAGTATTCTAGAATAGTAGATAAGTTATCTAAAATATTTGTGTTCATTCCATTTCTTGAATTTTCTAGAAAGTTTATTTGTGTGTAAATATAGATTTTTAACTTTCACCAATTCCATGGTGCTATGTTACTTGGAGTTGGACCTATGGGGTATGGCTTAGTTAGTCCTAATTGTTTCAGTATACTGAGGGTCGTATGTCTTGTATTCATTTTGAGATTTTCAACATGTTAGGATAGAGGAAGAGTCGAAGCAAGATTTTTAACACATATGCTCACATTTTATATTAACCGAAAGAATGTTGCATTCTAGCTTTTAAGGGTTGAATAGAGGTGAACTGAAAGGGGAAGCTTAGATGTTCCAAATAGGGAATTCTCTTCTACCTCTCCCTGACCATGAAAAAATGAAAAAAAAAGTTAGCAACTTCTTTAGTGAGGTTGATTCTATCCTACTCTTTCTACTCAAATCTTTGCAGTTTTGCTTTGATATTTATCACATTAATGTTGTTGGTATCTCCCTATTCGTTTTTTTAATCTACAAATTCTGTTGTTACGAAACTATGACTTCTTTGTTATTCTTTTTCCTTTCCAATTCTTTGGTAAAGTGGACGTCATGCTTTGAGCGACCGGTTGAAAGAGGTATGCTATTAACAATGTAAAAATTTGATGAAATTACCTTTCTTTCCTTTATCTAAATACTTTGTTCTTCCTTTTTGCCTCAGCTTGGTTACGAGCTTGACGATGTTCAGCTTGGGAACATATTCTGGCGCTTCAAAGAAGTAGCTGAACAAAAGAAGGTACAATTTTCCTAACTAATCTCCCGGATTTCTTTCCCTTCAGATCATTGTATAGTCAACTATTTGTAATGGTTGCATTTGGAAGATATGTGTTGATAATAGGAATCCTTTTCTCATGTATATTCCAATCGAAAAATTTACATGGTTATTTATACTAAAAGAATAGGCCTAATAATTAAGGAAACATAATCAGTACATTAAATTAATAATTCTAATTTTAAGTTAATCTAATCCCAAAAAATCAATAATGAGATTAGCTGTCAACACTCCCCCTCAATTTCGTGCATAGATGTCACACATGCCCAATTTGCAAACCAAATCATGATAGCTTTTGTTGTTAAGTCTTTTAGTGAACACATCAACTAATTGCTTGTTAGAGGCTACATGACTTAAGCCCAAGATGTCGACAGTCAACTTTGATGAAGTGCCGATCAATTTTTATGTGCTTTATTCGATCATGTTGTACTTGGTTTTGGGCTATACTGATGGCGGCTTTGTTGTCGCAATATAAGCATAATTTTCAGTAGCTCGCAAACACCTTGAGCCATGGCTCTGTATTCTGCCTTAGCACTTGACCGAGCAACCACACTTTGCTTCTTGCTTCTCCAAGTGACTAAGTTTTGAGATGTAGACTTCCTATCATCCAAAGATCCAGTCCAATCTGCATATGTAAAAACTTCTATTTGGAGATAACCATCTTTAGAAAATAGATCTTTCCCTTAGGTAGACTTTAGGTAGCGTAGAATGCGAAAAGACAGCTTGCATATGAGACTCTCGAGGATCATGCATAAACTAACTTACCAAACTGACTGCATATGCTATGTTAGGTCTAGTGTGTGAGAGAGAAATTAATTTACTAACTAGTCTTTGATATCTTTCTTTATCCACTGTCTCTCCTATTCCAGCTTGCAACTTATGATTGCTTTCAGGTGATTCTATGAGTTTGCATCCCATCATACTTATCTCAGTCAAGAGGTTTAGGATGTATTTTCTTTGAGATATGAATATTCTTTTTTTCTTTTATCTGGTAACTTCAATTCCTAGCAAAAATTGTAACTTTCCTAGTTCTTTTATTTCAAATTATTGAGCCAAACATTGTTTCAGTTGAGTCATTTCTTCCTCATCGTCTCCTGTCATCATTATGTCATCCACATATACAATAAGAAAAGTGATCTTACCCTTGTGATGTTTCAATCCATGCAAGGCTTTCTTTAATATACATACTTTCCCTTGCGTTTTTGCATTATCAAATCCAGGAGGAATCTCCATATATACTCTCTCTTCTAAGTCTCCATGTAGCAGTGTATTCTTCACATCTCATTGTTGTAGGTTCCAGTTAAGGTTGGCTGCACAAGATAACAAAATTCTGATGGTGTTCATTTTGGCAACATGGGAAAACGTCTCTTGATAATCTACTCCATAAGTTTGAGTGAAGCCTTTAACAACCAATCAAACCATTAGACTTGTGTTTCACAGTAAACACCCATTTGCATCCCCCTAAATTATTGTCTAATGGAGGAGTAACTAGCTCCCAAGTCTCATTCTTTGCTAGTGTCTTCATTTCTTCAACCATGGCTTCTTTTCACTTGGATTCTTCAAATGCTTTATGTCAATCCTGTGGAATAGACACAAAGGACAAAGACAAGACAAAGGCTTTATAGGGAGGGGACAACGAGTCATAAGAGATAAAATTAGACATAGGGTGTCTAGTACAAGATCTAACACCTTTCCCTTGGGCAATAAGTTTATCTAAATCATTAGGGGGTAACTCACTAGAAGAGGAAGATTCTTGGCACATGGTAGGTTGCATGATGACTTCTTCTGTTCTAAGTCTTCTTGAATACTTCTTTAAATTTAGTTTGTCCAAACGCCCAACAATTTCCTTTTGAATAGTAGCTTCCCCTTGAACAATAGTTTTTTTTGGAACAGTAGTTTCCTCTTGAACAGTAGCTTCCCCTTAAACAATGGTGTTATTTTTTAAAACTTATTGAGCCAGATATCACTTCTTTTCTCTCATTGTTCTCCCCCTGAAGAGGTGATTGAGTTGTACCATAATGTGGCTCAATTTCTCCGACTGTAACATCCATACTAACGAAAGTTCTTTGTGAAGGAGGATGATAACACTTGTAACCTTTCTGTGTCGGAGAATACCCAATGAACACGCATTTAAGGGCTCATGGATCTAATTTGCTTGCTTTTCGGTTTTGAGTGGCATTCTATTAATAAGGTAGGCGACTACAAGAATTGTGTCCCTTCAGAATGATTTTGGAAGGTTTATGGAAAACATAAGAAATCAGGCGACTTTTAGTAAATGCCTGTTTTTCCTTTCAACAATCCCATTCTGTGAACTAGTATCGGGACAATTTGTTGGATGAATTACTACAAATAGGCATCAAAATGGTACTCTATACCATTGTTAGTTATGAAAAACTGTATCTTAGCATCAAATTAGGTATACACCATTTAATGAAAAGATTGGAAGCATGTAAACACATCATTTTTCTATTTTAGCAAATACACCCAAGTCATCATAATCCAACAATAAATAAAAGTAACAAACCATCAATTATCAAATAATTAAGCATGTTGAGTTGGTCCCCAAATATCAGGTTGAATAGTCATAAAAGAAGTATTACTTCTCAAAGGATAAGAATTTTTAGTGTGTATAGCAAATTCAAAAGCTTCACAAAACAATGAATCAAATCGAGTCTTTGAAAATAATTTGGGATATAACTTTTCCATAACAAAAAAATTGATAGGTGTCCTAACCGCTTATGCCATTGCATTATTTCTTGCTTGATAACAACTAAAAACGGCTTGAACAAATTCACTACTGCACTCCAACATATATGAGCCATCATGCAATCTACCATTGCCAATCATCTTCCCTGTTTGAAGGTCTTGGAATACACAATGATTAGGGAAAAACTCAATTTTGCAGTTGAAGGTATTTGTGATAGCACTAACAGATAAAAGGTTAACCGAAAAACGAGGAACATGTAGTACAGAGGATAGTTTAATATTGGGTGTGTAGTTGACAGAACCTAATCCAGTTACAGGAGTAAAGATCTATCGACTATCTTGACACCTTTTGTTTGACTTGGGAAGTAGTTTAAAAAACTTAGAGGAACCTATCATGTGTCTATTCACACCAGAATCAATAATCCATGAGTCAGTATTAATACGAGTATTAAAGGCATTACTTGACTTTACAAAATTGGATGTTGGATTCAAGGGGTTATCATAAATATATATTTTTTTAATTCTGCCAATTATTTTTCTCTCAAAAAAAAAAAANCACCACAAGAGCCAATAATAGCAAGGAAGACCGGAGAACACCAACAAAGCCAACGGTGGTGGTCGGAGAATCAAACTCGACGATTGTGAGTTGCACGCGTTGGCGTGTGAGCAAGTACTGAAGCTGTGGGTGGCGCGTGAGAGCTATGCGCAGGGAGTTTGGTCAGCGGATTTTGAGGTTTTGCTGAAGATGAGACTGTGACTCTGTTGAAGGGGGTGGTGAGAAAAGAAATGGGCTGAAAAATGGAGAGTACCAAATTGGATTTTCTAGGGTTCGAGAATTTTGAAAAAAATAAGCTCCCTAAATCTGGATTCTCAAGCTCTTGATACCATATTGATAATAGGAATCCCTTTCTCTTGTATATTCCAACAGAAAAATTTACATGACTATTTATACCAAAAGAATAGGCCTAACTAAGGAAACATAATTAATATATTAAATCAGTAATCTTAATTTTAAGCTAATCTAATCTCTAAAAATCAGTAATGAGATTAGCTGTGATAAGCTGTCAACAATAAGCTATCTTCAAGTGTGGAAATTTCTTGTTTTCCAGTGATGTTTTTTCAGAAAATGAAGTTGAAAAGAAGGAATGATTGTTCCTAGAGTACAATTTTGTGTTATTTTCCCTTGGAAAGCTGGATTGTTATCATGGGAGCATTTTTCTACAGTTTTTTATTTTAAAAGTAGCCTGGCTTTCTAGTTTCAGCAACTAACAAGATTTTCATTGATCTGTATGAAAAATAAGAACAGATAAAAATACAGAGACAGGAAACAGATAATGATGTTATTTTGTAAACGTAGTTTTATTTTTTCGTTGTTTACCATGTTAGTGTAGTCATAAGCTACAGTTATCCAGTTGGATTCTCAATGTATTTTTAACAAAAAAACTCCTATCTTTTTAAATCAACCATGGACTTTTGGCATGGTTAACCTTGTAATTTAATGCTTAAAGGATGATACTGGTCTGAGAAATTGTCTGTGTGCCTAGAAAATGAGGAAATAGACCTGAAGGGTGGATGATTGCTGGCAGTTGATATGTTCTATGTTCTATGTTCATATTCTTCATTTTTCTTAAGTACCTGTATCTAACACTCACCTCTGACACATGAATATGAGGATAGGACCTCTGAAGAACTTCAAAAAAATAAATCTAACTACACTTGTCAGATACAACCCATATCCAAAATTCCAAGTAACATAGGATATATTGCATGATTTTCGGTGTAGCTCGAGTTTAAAGGTTCTGGTTATCAATGATCAATTACCAAATAGTTAATAAGGATTTTTATTGGGATTTTGTTCCAAGTATTTGAAAATATATTTTCAAGATCTTTGGTGATTGTGACATGACAGTCTGAAGTAATGGTTTTTGTTGGTTATGAATGCCTGGCTCCCTTGGTGTTTATAAGTTCTTTTACTTTCTGGTTGAGTTTTTGTTGTTTTCTATCATATCTTGATTTTTTAAAAGGAAAAGTAACTGTTGTCTGGAAACTCAAGTACGAATGCATTATTTATGTTTTGTTTTTGAGGATCATGTGATCTATACTTATTTTATTTACTGGTTTTTCCAGCGAGTCACTGATGCTGATCTAGTAGCATTGGTTTCAGATGAAGTTTTTCAACCAGACGTGGTTTGGAAGCTTCTCGATCTACAGGTAACTAGAACTTTTCAAACAATAGTTACATGAATGTGGTATTGGGTGCACTTCCTACACATTTTATGATACAAGGTGGGGGCATGTTTTATCGGCTTGTTATTTTGGGTTGCAATACTGTATAAAGCATTATTGTTCGTATTGGTTTGATATATAAAGTAAATAAAATAATAAATAATTAAATGTATACAATAGACTTCTTGGCGTTCTTTCACATTAAAGGGGTGTCCCCTTTATACCTCCTCCATGCTTTGAGAGGTCATCAAGTTACCCTGAATTGAAGGCATTGAGCATGGGAATGGCAAGGAATAGAGCTTCCCCTCTATTTCCTGGGATTTCCATCGTTCCATCTACCTTAATGGTGCTACTACCTGTATAAAAGTTTACCTCTAGATACTAGAGAACAACATTAGATTGTTCTTTGAAGTGGTATTGGTGTCACTGGACTTGTATAAAATTCCCTAACTAAGCATGGTGCCACTGGACTTAGTGACACCAACTCAATTGGGATTTACTTGAAAACCATTTAATAAATATGTTTTAGGAGTAGTTATGTCTTAACCACTCATTTTTATTTAAAAAAGAAGAAATCACTCTTTAAAAAAAAAAATCTCTTTAGAAAACTATTTTTTAAAAAATACCGTCCCTTTTAAGATTACTATTATTTAAATTATATACACTTTTACTTCTTTTAATAATCCAACCGTTGAATCTATCAATATAATGATACTTGCCATGCATGTAAATTTTGGAATCTATTTGATATCTCTATTATATCGAACTATAATGCTTTCTTTATTAATATATATTTAATTGCTGGTTTTTTTACTCCAAAACAAATAGTTAGATATCTTTAATTTATTCAAAACTTGACATGCATGGTCTACATGAATAGAATACAAAGGCTTGATGAAAGTGTCAATCCAAAATTTTCAAAATAAAAAACCATGCTAATTTTTCTTTTGGAAGTTAATTCATGGCCTCTCCCAGCTTTGAAGTCTGCAAGAGTGAATATTTCTCCTTTACCCTATTAGATACTCCCCCACTGTTTACTCTCTCAACTTTGAAGTTTGCAAGAGTGAGTTTCTGTCCATATTTATTTATTTTTTACCTCTCATCTCCTTTACCCCATTAGATACTCTCTTTCTCTCTCTCCTTTTACTATTTCTTCTTCATGCTTGTCTTTTTGTTTGACACATCAATTTGGTTCATGGTTTTGACGATCCTAGTTGCCTATCAAAGAGATCCAGTACACTATGTGACCAACGTGGGTATGATCATATTTCTTAAGTTTTTCCATATATTTGGACGAGCTTTGAAGGTTTTATTCCCATACCCATGTTCAAACATGAATGTTGGATGAGTACCTAAAGAAAACTCAGGAGTCCAGCAACATAGCGATCCAGATCTATGATGTGGATTGTAGTACTGGGGGTAGCAGCAATCCTCGTAACTGTTTTTAACTATGTTGTTCGTCGACCAACATAACATGCAGGTTACTTGCGGAACTCTTGGTCTTTCTACTGCAACAGTTAAACTCATCGATGCTGATGGGAGAGAGCATGTTGCCTGCTCAGTTGGAACTGGACCTGTAGATTCAGCTTATAAAGCTGTTGATCTCATCATCAAGGTTTGATACCAGAAATATGTACTTTTCTTTGTTTGTTATGGATGCTACCAAGAATGTCTATGAATTCCGGATTTTCTTATAATTAAGGCTACTTTTTAAATATCAATGCTTCATCAATTTCCATCAATTACAGGAATCGGTTTCACTACTTGAGTACTCAATGAATGCCGTTACGGAAGGAATTGATGCTATAGCCATGACCCGCGTTCTAATTCGTGCAGAGAAAAGTCACTTATCTACTCATGCGTTGACTGGTGAACTCGTTCATCGAACATTTAGGTGCTGAATCTTCTTGCTTTTGTTTCCATGTCCGTTTTAAACATTTCCAGCTCGATAAATTCAGTGGATTAAAATCTTTTATCCTTTGGTGACAGTGGAACTGGGGCAGGAATGGATATTGTTGTTTCCAGTGTCAAAGCTTATGTCAGTGCATTAAATAAGATGTTGGGATTCAAAGAACAATATCCAACAAAGGCTTCTTCCATAGAAAGGACTCCAGCTTCTTCTTAAGCTACTTACTCGGTTTCATGTATTGAATATGATTATGTATCCAACTAGGGTATGTTCATTTCTTTTTAGATTTTTCAACGTCTATACTCATGTCTGGATATGCGTCGGACACTCTACTTTAGAGAGAAGAAAAGACGAACAGTTGGAGCAGCAATCTCCACGCATACATACATGAGTTCAGTTTTGTAACTGCAAATTCAATCTTGCAGTAGTGACAATGATTTGAAAGGTTTTTGAATATAAGTTAGTTTGAGAGACTGTTTAAGTTTTAGAAAGAGTTGCTTTTGTTCTTTCTTGTGAGTTTTGTAGAATGTATTTCAAAATAATTTTTGTATTTGTTTTGACTCAGGTGAGTGTCGAATAAAGATGAGTCTGACAGTGGGTGTTTCAATTTAATTTTTTTTTCATTTTTTTTATGCTAAAAAATGTATCAGATACACTATAGAAAGCGGTAACTTTTTTTTTCCTTTATACACAATCCATAAATTTAAAAACTATAGAAAAGTTATGGTCAAATATTTCTTTCTTTTTAATTTTTTTTATTTTGGTTAAAAGGATGTTTGTAATTGCGTCTTTTATCGTGTTAAATGTCAAATATACAAATGCATGATACCATTTGATAGCAACACAAAGGTTTAGATTTTTCTTTTCAATTTTATTGAGATTATCAAATCGATATAATAAACAAAAAATGGTTAATGAATTATTTATCTTCAAAGTTGTACTTAATTTGCTCAGCTGTCATTTTGTTTTTACGGTACTCTCATTTTGCTTCATGTTTAATAAAATACCCCGGCTAGTATTTATTAAAAAAAAAACAATTGTACTTAATTTGTTACTTAAAATTTTTTTTTTATCAATTTGGTATTTTAATATTTTCATCATGTATCACTTTATCCCAATTTTACCCCAACAGTAAATAGTGTTACGAAAAAATGAGAGCGCGATCAGTTACTGTAAGGGGAAAGAATTGGAAAAATTGAAAGAATAAATTTAAAAAAGGGAACAAATAAAAAAAAAAGCAAATTAAGAAATAAAAAAAATCTGGAAAGTTGTATAAAATTTTCCGAATATTTACTTTTATTTTTTAAAAATACATAGAATACAAAAAAATAGCAAAAATATAAATAAAGAGAATTTCAGAA
>JABEZY010271442.1:0-10340 GCA_013467495.1 Gossypium gossypioides
CTTGTTGATGTGCAAAAATGTTGAGTTAGGTTGGTGTCAAATTGGGTGAGAAATGTGGCTTGAAAATTGGCCTATTTTTGTCCACACGGGCAGAGACACGAGCGTGTGTCTCAACCGTGTGTCACACACACCCAAGTGACATGGCCTTGTGTTCCCTGTATCTTTTAAAATTGCACAAGTCAATATGCTTAACACGGCCTAGCACATGGGCATGTGGCTTGGCCGTGCGCTAGGCCATGTGGCCCAAGTCAGGGAGTTACACGGAGACAGAGATAGGCTGGAACACGACCGTGTGTCCCTATTTCAAATGCCTACACGGCTTGAGACACGGGCGTGTCTTCTAGTCGTGTGATTCACACAGCCTGGCCACACGGTTTTGTGTCCCCTACAACTTTAAAAAATTTCAATGTTTTCTAAAAAATTCTTTGAGTATCCGATCTAGTCCCGACTTGTTTCTAATGTATATTTTGGTCCCCGAGGGCTCGTATAAGGGACAATATGTATGATTTCAATTGATTTCTAATATGAATGTTATATTATATGAAATGTCTAATTAATTGATCTGTAAACTCTGGTAATGCTTTATAACCCTGTTCCAGCAATGGATACGGGTTAGAGGTGTTACATGGTGGGAATTGCTAGTTTATTAGCTAAGTTATGGATTCTGAAACCATGACTGAGTGTTTTAGCCCTCTCCCGCACAACTCTTGCATCGCCCTCTTTTCCCTTGAAAACAAAATTATTCCTGTTGTTCCAACTGTTCCAGAGGGTCGTGAATAAGTCAGCAACAACCTTCAAGTCCAAAACTTGTAACACATCCTCCAGCCAATCAATGCAGCATGAGTAGTCCCCAATGAGTAGCCAATTGTCAAAGCCCTCAAGAGTTAGAATGGCACAAGCCGATGGGCAGTCCTTAAGGGCGTGGATGAAGGTTTCCTCCTTTGCATCACACCTAGGATGCTTCTTCTCAAAGTTCTGCTGAATAAAAGAGATGTTAACATAAGTTGGGAGAATATTGTAACCCACCCTCTAGCTGAAAAACCAAATTTTAGGGAGCATTTTCAACTTTCAAATGGTTCTCTAATAAAGTCTATGCAGACCGAAGCCAATTTGCTTAAGAAGAAGACATGAGTAAGCATATTTTGATATATATAAAAACCATATGGATTATGAAGCCAAACCCTTCTATCATTAATACCATTATTCAAAATGGGCAAATTACAAATCTCGTCCCCCATCGAACTTCCATAAAGCTCATTGGCCCTCTCTCTATCCTAATCCGTATGGTTGTGGTTCCATAAGTCTTTAACCTTTCTTTCATTGTCGGTCAACAAAGAATGGCAAAGAGAGTCGCCATTTAAGCCATCAAAACCCCAATTATCATTGTGTATGTCAATACTTTTTCTGTCCCCCACAAGCCAAACAAAATCGTTCTCAAGAACTTTGGCAGCTTTAGCAATACTAGACCAAGTATACGATGGTTTGTCAACCACTTTTGGTCGAAAGATATCCCCACTTGGAAAATACTTAGAGCTCAACACCCTGTAGCATAATGTGTCTTTGAATTGGGTAAGCCTCCATACTTATCTACCGAGAATAGCCAAATTGAATAGGTGCAATTGCGAAAACCAAGCCCTCTCACACCTTTCAGGTGGCACACTCTATCCCATGCCAACATGGACCAACCTCTGCTTCTTTCATTACTTGTCTACCACATTCGACTCATTTTTTATTGCATGTCATCAAGAATGCCCCTGGGTGCAAGGAAGACAGAAGATGTATAAGTAGGTAGTGATTGGAGGATAACTTTTATGAATATCTTTTTACCACCGTATGAAAGGAGTCTCTTCGACCAACTATTTACTCTGCATGAAAAATGATTAATAATGCTATTAAAAGCAATAGATTTTTTCTTTCCAATCGGCAAAGGTAAACCAAGATAATTATCAAGATTATTGACCACATGCATACCAAGTAAAACACTATAATGTTGCCGTTAGGTAAGGGGGTATTCGGGCTAAACATAATCATAGATTTTTCAATGTTAATATTCTGGCCGGAAGCTTTGGTAAAATTCATAAGGATTTTCAAAACAGCCTCGACATCCTTCCTTTTGTTTCTAACAAAAAAGAAGGCATCGTCAGTGAAAAAAATGATTAATATGAGGGATGTTAAAGCTAGCCCGAATGCCCCTAATATGTTATTACTTTGAGCATTAATCAACATTCTTGAAAGAGCCTCCATGCAAAACAGAAAAAGGTAAGAGGAGAGGGGGTCACCTTGTTTAAGACCTCGCTCCGGAACGATGACCTTAGAAAGGACTATATTCCATTTTACCACATAACAAACCAACCGAACGTAACTCATAATTTTTTCAACCCAAGCCTTTGCATAGCCCAAACGTTTCATGATCTCTTTGAGAAAGTTCCACTCAACATGGTCGTAGGCTTTGCTCATATCGAGCTTGATGACAAAGCCTTTATTGGGGCCATTCTTTGAGCTTTGGAGATAATGTAACAACTCGTGGGCTATCAGGATATTGCCGTGGATCATGTGGCCAGCAACAAATGCACTTTGGTTCTGAATTATACATATCGTGAGGGTAGTCTTGAGCCGGTTTGCGAGGTCTTTGGAGATGATTTTGTAGAAGACCTTGCATAAACTGATAGGGTGAAAGTTAGACATGTCTTTGGGATCCTTAGTCTTATAGATAAGAATAATCATAGTGTCATTAAGGCTAGCCACATCTCTGTTGCCATTTAAAACATAATGACAAAGCTTGATGACATCCGCACCCATAACCTCTCAATTTTCTTTAAGAAAAACAACCCAAAAGGCCATAAACTTTGGGCGTTTTGTGAGGGTCCTTTTGGTTGAACGCCTCCAGAATCTCTTTATCCGTAAATTCCTTGGTCAACCTACTATTCATATCTTCAGAAATACAATTTTCCAAGAAACTAAGATTAAGCTCATCATTTAAAGGCATAGTTGACTAAAAAGATTATGAAAATACTCACTGGAAATATTACAAATATTGACTTTATTATGTTTCCAGCAGCCATTCGGATCCATCAAGCTATCAATATTATTTTTTTTCCTCCTACCAGTGGTCCTTACATGAAAAAAAATGAGTGTTCCTATCTCCTTCTTTAAGCCACCTTATTTGAGACCGTTGAGCCCATTAGCACTCCTCCTTGTCAAAGAGATGGCCAAGCTTCATATGCACCTTTTTCAACATACACTTCACTCTCTCTACTTGGGCCATCAATGATGTTATTAATCTTAGCTGTCAACTTGCCAATTTGGTTTTTCAATATTTTGTAGCACCTATACTGCCACTGACCAAGTTCCAGACCCACTTTCTCGATTTTCTCGATGATATCCAAGTTATTCTCGCTTCATGCATTCTTTATAATACTTTTTGCATCCTTCTCCTTTGCCTAAAAAATGTTGTATTTGAAGGAAAGTCTAGGATCTCTGAAGCTATCATATGACTTACAACACATTGTGCCCAAAATAATAGCATTGTGGTCTAATTTTAATTATCTCGCCACCCTGGTTTCTATAAACGGGAAATTATCAACATCATTCGTAGAGATTAGAAACCTATCTAACCTTTCTTTGACCATGGCATTCCCCTCCCGATTGTTCACCCAAGTAAACCAACCCTTGTCTGTTTTGATATCAACCAACGCTAGCTCCTCCATCACATCACGGAACTCATCCATTGAAGCCCTTGATTTTCTACGCCCCTCCTTCTCGGCCTCGTTAATAATAGCGTTAAAATCACCTCCTACAATCTAAGTTTCCTTGACCGATCTTCCAACTCTTTTAAGGATGTCCCACGATCAGTTTCTTTGGTTACGGTCTGCATGTCCGTAAAAGCTGATAAATCTAATTTTATTTTGATTCTATACATAGACCATCAAGTCAATATGGTGACACGAGTAGTTTTGGATTTCTACTTTGACTTTGTAACAGCCCGTTTTCAGTGAAATCGGTATAGTGGTTTCGGGACCACAAATCTGAGTCAGAAAGAAAAAAATATTTTAATATTATTGTATGGTCTGCATTATGATAGGAATAACGTATGAAAATTTCTTTAAGAAAATCTTACTGATTTCAAGTTTAATTGCTAGAAAGGACCAAATTGCATAAAGTGCAAAAGTTGAATTCTAATACCTAGAGGGATTAAATAGCTATGGAATTCAAAACTTGAGGTCTTTATATGGCAATTAGACCATTAAATAGAGTTAGTAGATAATTATAATGACTCATCCATGGAAATTCAAGAAAAGAAAAGGATGAAATTGGAAAGTTGAAAAAGTAAAAGATGATAAGTTAATTAAATGAATAAAATAAATTTTATTTTCATCATCTTCCCCAAATTTTCTATGGAAACCCTAACTAAGAGAAAGAAATTCAAGCAAGCTTAATTGGGTAAGTAATTTTGTCTTGTTTTTAGTAATTTTTATATTTGTAAGATCGTAATAACCTAATCTAGCTAATTTGGGGATTAATTTGCAAAGTTATCAAAGTATTAAAATTTTTCCATCGATGAGTATGCTGAAATTTTGAAATTTATGGTAGAAAATGAAAGGTTGTTGATAGATAAACAACTTTTGTAAAGGAAATTTTCATGAAATTGTGATTTATGGACTAAATTGAAAAGATGTAAAATTCATGGAAAATTTCTGATTTTTGTGAAATACATGGGCTGTTATTGTTATGTGAAAAAATTTGCTAGGCTTGGAATAAGGATTAAATTACAAGAATTTCATTTTTCGAGCCTAGGGATAAAATTGGAATTAATTAAAAGTATAAGGGCAAAATGGTACTTTTTCCTAAAATATGAATTGGAGTGGAATTGAATGTGAATTGTATTAAATTGAGTTAAATTTAATCTTATAGATCCGGATAGACCTAGTTCAAAATTGGATTGAGGAAAATAAAAAGTATCAGATTAGTAGCCTACGAACACGAACATTGTCAAGGTAAGTTCGTGTAGCTAAGTTGTGTATTTATACATTTAAATTGAATATTGTGCATGTGAATTGTACAATTTCCATGTATATGAAATTGATTGAATATCCGATAATGCCCGATAAGTGTTAAGTCTCGTTTGAACAAATGAAAATCGATGGATACAAGTTTCTCGTATTGGTTGTGGTCCTGCATATGTTGCAGACATACCACAGCTCGAAAAGAGCATCCCGTTATTAGCCCTCTCGAGCTTCCCGTTATATGGTTCTTGCAAGTTTCCCATTATAGCTCTTCGGAGTATCCCGATAGGTTGTGATCCTAAATGTGTTGTGGACATACCTTAGCTCTTATGAGCGTCCCGATATATGGCTCTTCGTGAGCTTCCCGATAAAAGGCTCTTTGTGAGCTTTCTGATATGGCTCGCTTAAACTTCCCGATACAAAGCTATCTGGAGCTTCCCGTTAATAGCTTTTCGGAGCTATCCGATATTGGCCCACATGAGCTTCTTGATTATGGCTTTCATGAGATTTCCATTATACAGCCCGGATGAGCTTCCCGTTATATGGCTCACATGAGCTTCCTGTTATATAGCTTGAGAGAGTGCTTCTCGTTTATGTGCTTGTATTAGCATTCCCGAATACGAATTGACAAACTACAGATTTCTACACTTCGAGTGTACTACCCGTGTATCCATCGATATTTAATGATTCAACGGGCAAAATTTTGATGTGAGAAATACTTGAAATACAAAGATATGATATGTACATATTCATGGATATTTAAAATGATAAATATATGTATGTGGAAATTGAATATTGATGAGCTCATACATGTTTCTTGATATCCATGTGAATTACATGACTTAACATGCTTAATGAAGTTATGTGCTTAGGCAATTGGCCAAATTGCTTTGGATGCATGTTTATTTTCTTATCTTAAATGTGATTTTAACTGGTAAGTTAAATTCTCGTTATACAAACTTACTAAGCGTTACATGCTTACTTTGTTTCATTTCCATTGTTTTATAGTACTCGGAGGCTCGTAAAGGTTGGAGGCTGGTTGGAGCTACATCACACTATCCCTCAAACCTTTTGGTTTAAATATAGCAAACTAATTTTAGTATAATGGCATGTATAGGCTAAATATGGTCAATGATGACTTGTATGTGTGTAGTTGGGATTAGCCATTGGTATGGCTTGTAAATGATATGTTTTGATATGTAAAATGGTTTTAATATGCTTGGTGTGATCTTGAAATGGATGGTTGGTGAAAATCATATAGGCATATTGGTTAATGATAGTGAAATTGATAGAACATGCCTATATGTTTATGTGGTGTTTTGGTAGGTATAAATACTTGAGCATATGTGTTAATATGTCTTGCATAAGACTTGATTTTGGCTTGAATTGAATGGTTTTTATTGGATTGAGAATGTGTTTAAGTGTTTATATAGATGGAATGCAAATTCAGTAGAGAAATAAGGCTTGGAAAAAGCCTTATCTTGTCCACACGGGTAGAGACATGGGCGTGTGTCTCATTTGTGTGTGACACACGGCCATGCGCACGGGCGTATGTCTCAGCCGTGTGTGACACACGGCTATGCGCACGGGTGTGTGGTTTGTCTGTGTGTCCTTGTATCTTAAAAATTGAGAAACAGAATGCTCCGAATTTCCCACAAGGGTGAAGACACGGGCATGTGTCTCAGCCGTGTGTGACACACGGCCTAGCACACGGGCGTGTGTCTTGGCCATGTGACCCTTGTACCAAATTATTGCAAATTAAATTGTTCACACGACCTAGCACACGGACATGTGGCTTGGCCGTGTGACCCAAGTCAGAGAGTTTCACGGGTATGGACATGGGCTGGGACACTGCCGTGTGCCTCACATCGAATGCCCACACGGCCTGAGATACGGGCGTGTCACTTGGCTGTGTGAGCCACACGGTCTGACCACACGGGTGTGTGTCCCTTGTACCTAAGGAAAATTTTGATATTTCGCGAAAAATTCTCTGAGTTCTCGGTTTAGTCCCGACTTGTTTCTAATGCGTAAATTGGGCCTTTCAGGCCCATATAAGGGACAATATGATTGAATAGGTTTGATTTCAGATATGAATAGTAAATGATACAAGTTATCTGTATTTGATCTGTAACCTCCGGTAATGCTCCGTAACCCTGTTCCAGAGACGGATATGGGTTAGGGGTGTTATAGACTTCCTTCTTCCAAAGCATAGCTAAGCCACCACTTTTACCTGTCGAATTCACTTCCAAACACCCATCCATCCTGTATTGGTTTCGAACACGGGAGAAATTGTTAGATTGCATCTTAGTTTCGCAAAAGAAAATAACATCAGTGTTAGTAGCAATAAGAAGTTGCTTAAACTCTCGAACTGTCGTAGGGTTCCTAAGCCCACGATAGTTCCAACATAGGAGCTTTATTGCTCTTGGCGGAGCTCTCCAGCCACCGCCTTACAAGGTGAAAGATTGTCCATAAGTTTTCTACGCACTAATTTAGTTGGACTTTCATCAATGTTCCCCCTATTTCCTCTTTTTATTCTTTTTCTTTTGCATCACGTTCTTCCCCCTCTATCACGAATGATCATTGTTGATCGTTTTTCTATAGGAGAACCAAACTCGGAATCCTCCTCTCCTATTCTAGCTTTTTCTTTTTCTTTAAATCTTAGAGGATCATTTTCATTTCCACTTCTTTCCTTGGTATCGTTTGTCTTTGTATTTTGATTTAGCTTGCTTTCTAATATTTCAATACCATTTCCCCAGTTCACAAGACCAAGTTCTTGAAAAAATGGCCCATTAAGATGTCTAAAAGCGCATCCTGAAGTTTTGAAAGTAATTTAATTGAATATCAAACCAAATTATCAAAGTGACCCAAATTTTAAAATATTTAAACTATAGGTCCAATTTTATTTTAATAGGTGAATCATCATGTAAGAATTCAGCCCAAAGAGCCCATTTAATTCCTTTGGTTGAATTCCCATTTAAAGTCCACACATAGATTTTTTTTATGAGTTGTCATGTTATTTATTCTATTAGGGTTAGGAAAACTTATTTTGGGGGCCTATAAGTAGCATGGACGTTCACATTTATACACATACAATTGATTTTTTTTGAGTTAATAATAATTCTCTTTGAGTTTTTCTTCAAGAATTACTTTTGAGTTTTTTTTAGAAGCTGTTTTAACAATATTTCAGGATGTGGGAATCATCTTCAAGCTTTTTCTTGCCAAGATCTCTTTCTTGGAGGGGAATTAGAGCCATTGAAAGGAGTTGTGAATTCTTAATGTTTCCAAGGCTTTTTAGGACGTCATCTTCTCTTTTTTATCCTTAATTTATCGTTTCTTGCTTCTTTAAGTTAGTTCTTGTTGTTTTGGCTTGCTGATTTTATTGATTTTCGTTCTAAGTTAAAGTTGCTTCCAGAAAGATGTTCTCCTACCTTGTTCCATCAAGAAACACCTCAAAATTAGGAATTTTAATATTTTCTTGTTTTTTTAAGCATTCTTGCACAAAATAATTTGCTTTTGTCTTTAAAATCACTTCTGACAAATCTGTTTGTGTTTTATTTTTCTAGATCTGGTTGGGACATTTTCTTGAGGTCCAAGGACGATTTCTTTCCATCCAAGAAACCTTAACTCATTCTCTTTTGGATTCTTTACTAGTCGGTTCATCTTTCTTTCGTTTTAATTTCATTTGACTCTCCTTTGTGACAACTAATCTGTTTTCCTTGTTTCAGTTTATGTTCATCTAGAGATCTAGGGTAAATCCGCGACTTTGACAAACTTTACGATCTACTTCCGCATTCATCCACATCATTCTTTATCACCTCATCTCTATCACGCCAATCAATCGCCAACACCTCACCTATCGCCTCTCCCACATCTATGGCCATTTGTCAATCCATTTGTTCGAATGGTATGTTGTAAATTCTAATCCAAAAAGGTGTGATATTGAACACGTAATTCTCTAACTCTTGGTCCTTGACAAAAGGTAATAAAGCAAATAGGCACCGATCAAAGAGCCAAGGAGAAAGATTAAGGATTCTCGTTCTGTCATCAATGGCACCAAACTTAACCAGAATAACACCTTCACTTAATGCCACAAAGCTAACCTCTTCTTTGTGAACCATAGAGATTTTAAGACCCGGTACATAGTTTCTCTGTTTATTTTTTCTTTAGACATTATCCTCCCTACAGCCCAAGCTTCGTAGCCCTTAGGGTTTGTAGAATATTAATTAGAGCTAATCACTCTTTTTGACTCTTCTTCTGAAAAATTTAATCTTTTCAGCAGCACATTTATGTCCTCCGCCATATCCAAGGACAGCAATGAAAGCGCACAAGAGAACAAACCTGACCCCCAAATCAGGCCAAGCACGAGAGACTTTCCTCGAGAGCCACCAATACAACCTGAAAGATCACAACAGAGAGGAGCAGCAATAAGGCACCAAGAAACCACTAGTAACATAAAATATAATCAAGGCAAACACCAGCGAACCTAAACTGATAGAGGAACAAGACGCAACAGGGAGGGTTAAGAAGCCAAGCAAGCACCCCAAGAAAATTATTATCAACAAAAAGAAACACCAAAACCCACCACCCAGAAGGACCCCCAAAAACTCAACAACAAAGCTAAAAACGATAACAAACAGAAAAAGACCGCAGCAAACAGTTTTAAGAGGAAGTAAAAATATAAGCAAAAATCTACAGGAAACCCTACGAGAAAACCTATGTAAAAGAAGAAAATAGTGATATGATTTAAAGAAAATAAGGAAAAGCGAGACGTAATAAATGCCCAAGATTAATACATGCAAAAATCACGTAGAAAAGTCAAAGAAAAACTTACCTGGCATCACAAGACCCACAAAAACGACGACCATGCTCAAAGGCTTAAAAATCATGCAAGAAACTTAAAGTCAAAAGAACCATGCAGGAAAACATAAAAGTAATCAGAAAAACAAATTATGGTGAAAACGACAAAATCACCGATTGAGAAGACCCGCAATCCCATCAAACTCTCCCAAAATCAGACTTAGGCTCAGCATCTTGAAATCCATGCACAAACACAAACGAAAACCCCACCACAAAGCAGGGACTCACAACACAAACACCACCATCCAATTATTCTTAACAAGAAGAATAAAGAGGGACACCTCAAACAAACAAAACAAGAATTGAATTCGACGAAATCTTGGATTGTTTTTTTTTCTGCTACCAGGCGAAATTCAAAAGCACGATCCCGCTACAAAAATACAAATTACACTTGAACTCTAGAAGAAAGGACCTAAATAACCACTTGGAGGATGCGATATCGTCAATACAATATATAGCTTTTAAAACTTTTAGGGTCGA
>JABEZY010271476.1:0-17230 GCA_013467495.1 Gossypium gossypioides
TTAAAATTAAAATTAAAATTTAAACTTTTGGATTACTTAGAAAATTCCTTCTTGAAAACTTAATCAAATTAATATCCCAAGAAAGGTTGGAGGGGTCACAAATGGTCCTACTTAAGTTCCAATCTCCTTAGACAGACTTAATTTAATATATTAATTCAAGAAAATAATTTCTAAGTATGTCATTTATTAAAAATAAAAACATAAAAATTAAGGCTATATTAAATTTAACAAGGTTTCAACTCGCTCGACTTCACCATCCCAATAGTGTTTGAGACGTTAACCATTAACTTTAAACGTACCTCCCTTGTTGTTGTACAATTCTAACGCTCCATATGGGTAAACTTTATAGATGTTATAAGGTCCTTTCCATCGGGATTTGAGCTTTCCCGAAAATAACCTTAGCCTTGAATTAAACAACAATATTTCTATCCTTCTATGAATTCATGAGGTTGTATATGGTTGTCATGCCATCTCTTATTCTTTTCTTTATACATCTTGGCATTCTAGTATGAAAATAACCTCAACTCCTCTAACTCATCAAGTTGTAACATCCTTCTCTCTCCAGCTTGCTTAAAATCCAAATTTAATTGTTTCAAAGCCTAGTGAGCTTTATTCTCCAACTTAAGCAGCAAATGACATGCCTTCCCAAAGACTAACTAATAAGGAGTCATTCCTACCAGTGTCTTCAAAGTAGTTCGATAGGCCCATAGAGCATCATTAAGCATTCGAGACCAATCTTTTCTATTAGGTCGCACTACCTTTTCAAGGATTCCGCTGGTATCACGGTTCACCTGTTCAACTTGCCCATTTGATTGTGGATGATAGGTAGTGGCAATCTTGTGTTTCATATAGTACTTGTCAAGCAACCACTTAAGCCATTTGTTTACAAAGTGAGATCCTTCATCACTAATTATAGCTCTCGGGGTCCCAAACCCTGTAAACACATACTTATGTAGGAATCACCTGACAACCTTAGCATCATTCGTTAGATATCCTCGACCTCAACCCACTTGGGTACGTAGTTGACAGCTACTAAGATATACCTATTCCCATAAGAAAAAGGAAACGGGCCTAGAAAATCAATGCCCCACACATCAAATAACTCTACTTCTAAAATGTTTGTTAAGGGCATTTCGTTCCTCATTGATATGTTTCTGGTCCTTTGGCATTTGTCACAATTTTTCACATATACATACGCGCCCTTGAACACTGTAGGCCAAAAGAATCCTACTTGTAAGATCTTCGTTATAGTGCAGGAACCACCAAAGTGTCCCCCACTCGAAGATGAATGACAGTTGTAAAGAATCTCATCAATTTCACTTCCGGCTACACACTTCCTAATTATGTTATATGCACATTATTTAAACAAAAATGGATCCTCCCAAAAATAATACCGACTATCGTGAAGGAATTTCTTCCTTTGTTGGTGTGTCATTTCTCGAGGAATTATTCCACATGCTAAATAATTCTCATAATCAGCAAACCAAGGTATTTCATGAATTTGGCTTACCTAAAAAATATGCTCATCTGGGAAGTTCTCATTAATAGGAACAAGTGAGTGAGTTACCTTATTTTGCGCTAACTTCAACAGATGATCAACTACTTGATTTTCAACACCTTTTTTTGTTGTAGATCTCAAGGTCAAATTCTTGGAGTAAGAGTATCCATCGAATTAGCCTTGGTTTAGCATCTTTCTTTGTGAGTAAGTATTTCATGGCTGCATGGTCATTAAATACTATAACTTTGGTACCTATGAGATAAGAACGAAACTTGTCAAAAGCAAAAGCTATAGCAAAGAGCTCTTTTTCAATTACCGTGTAATTGAGCTGGGCTCCTGTCAAAGTTCTGCTTGCATGTTAGATAGGGTGAAATACTTTGTTCCTTCTTTAACCCATTACAGCTTCGACAGTAAAATCGCTTCCGTCACACATCAACTCAAAAGGTGAGTTCCAATCAGATTTAATAATTATTGGGGCTAAAATTAATAGACTTTTCAATTCCTCAAAAGCTTCTAAACATGTTTTGTCAAAATAAAAAAAAAATTGTTTCTTGTTCTGATAGCATACACAAAGGTTTAGAGAATTTTGAAAAATCTTTTATAAACCTTTGGTAAAATCTGGCATGGCCTAAGAAACTTCGAACTCCTTTAATAGTGATTGGTTGTGGTAATTTCTCAATTACGTCCACCTTCACTTTATCAACTTCAATCCCATATATGGAAATTTGATGTCTTAAGACAATCCCTCATTAACCATAAAATGACATTTCTCCCTGTTAAGGACAAGATTTGTCTCCTCGCATCTCTTTAGTACCTTAGCCTAATTGCTCAAACAAACATCATAAGTACTACCAAAAACAGAAAAATCATCCATGAAAACCTCGACAAAATTTTCTACCATATCAGTAAATATTGCCATAATGCATCGCTGAAATGTGACAAGTGCATTACATAAACCAAAAGGCATTCGCCTAAAAGCAAACGTATCGTACTAGCAAGTAAACGTAGTTTTATGTTGGTCTTTCAGGGCTATAACTATTTGGTTGTATCCCGAATATCCATCTAAGAAATAGTAATATTTGTTACCTTTTAGTTTATCTAACATCTGATCCATAAAAGGCAACGTAAAATGATCCTTCCGAGTGGCTTTGCTCAATTTTTTGTAATAAATACAGATTCTTTAACCTGAGACAGTTATCATCAGGATTAACTTGTTATTTTCATTCTCAACAATCGTACTTTCGCCTTTCTTGGGGACACACTATACCAGACTTACCCATGAGCTATCTGAGATGGCGTAGATAATTATTGCATCTAACCATTTTATCACTTCCTTTCGAACTACCACTTTCATGATAGGGTTGATTCTCCTTTTCCCATCAATCGTAGCTCTTTAGCCCTCCTTTAGGATGATTTTATGCATATATAAAGAAGGGCTTATACCTTGAATATCATCTATGATCCAACCGATCACCTTTTTTAATTTCTTTAAAACTTTGATCAGTTGCTTCTCTTGGTGTTTTATTAATTTAGTAGTTTAAACCATGCTGGTCGAGCATAGCTCTTCAGATTGGCTTCTATTAAAGCCATGTTTTCATTACCTTCTTCATCTACCAATGGCTCAAACCCTAAGGTGTTCTCCAATGGGTATTCAAAATTATTCTCCCATTCCATAGAAACTAAAGTTTCAAGCTCCTCTATCACTGAACATTCCTCTGTTGGATCGAGAAATTTCATTGCTTTTAAAACATTAAATGTTACCTGATCATCTTGAACTCTCATGGCGAGTTCACCTTTTTGTACATCTATTAACTTTCTTCCTATAGATAGGAAAGATCTCCCCAAGATGACCGGCGCTTTCTTATCTACTTCAAAATCTAAGACAATGAAATTAGTAGGAAAAAATAAATTTATCAACTCTTACCGAAACATTCTCGATCTTTCCTTCTGGGTATGCTAAAGATCAATCCGCTAATTGGACTATCACAATTTTGGGTCTTACTTCACCTATTCCCAACAGCTTAAAAATAGACTTAGGCATCAAGTTGATGCTTGCTCCTAATTCGCACAAAGCTTTACCATGGTAAGATTCTCCATTATTACAAGGTATAGTAAAGCTTCTAGGGTCCTTTAGTTTCGAAGGAAGCTTGTTCTGTAAGAACACACTGCACTCCTTCGTTAATGCTACAGTCTCAAATTCACCAAGTCTTTTCTTCTTTGAAAAAATGTCCTTCCTGAACTTCACATAATTAGGCATTTACTTTAAAGCCTCCACCAACGGGATATTGATGTGCAGTTACTTTAGAACATTCCAAAACTTCTTGAATTGCATTACTTGTTTCTACTAATTTGGTTGGAACTTTTAAAGATATTGAGGTGATGGAACTTTGGTTTGAATCAGAAAACCTTTCTGAAGAGATAAATATGCACCTAGAGAAGATGTTAGCTTATCAGAATTTACTGGGTTAGATTTTACCTCATTAGATTTTGTAGGTTCTGGCTCTATTGGTGTAGGAGTTTCAACTAATGGTTGACTTTCCTCTTTCTTAGTAAATTAATCTTCAATCACAACCGTCTTGGGCTCCAAAGTCTTACCACTTCATAAATCCACTACCTTGCAAAACTCCTTACCCAAATTCCTTGGATTTTCTTTATCACTCGGCAACGCTACTTGTAGTCGGTTACGAAGCTCCGTAGCTAACTAACCCATTTGGCTTTCCAAATTCTTCACTATTGTTGTTTGGCTTTGGATTAAGGTGTTGTTCTTCGCCATATACGCCTTCAACAAGTTCTCCAAACTGATGGTTGACTCGGCTTGTGGTGGTTTTGGAACTTGTTGATTAAACCCTTGAGGTTGACTTGGTCTATGCTGCATAAAGTTGTTTGGTCCATTTCCTTGGTTATTCCAAGAAAAGTTTGGATGGTTGTAGAAGTTGGAATGTGGTCCATTTCCACTTCTATTTTGGTGTTGATTCCCTACGTAATATACTGACTTGGGATTTGATGAAAAATTCTCGAAAGAATGACCATCCCCACAGTATACGCAGGAAACAACATCAAACTGACTTGGTGACTGAGCTGTAAAATTATTCAAACCATTAGCGGTAAGATATTTCAACATTGAAGAAATAGAATATACTTGAGTTGAGAGTGATGTAAGCGTGTCCACTTCGTGCACTTCGGCTACTCAAGCATCTACCATCAATCTTGTGTGTGCGTTGAGACCGTTATAGAACATCTCCAACTGGATGCACTGTGGAATCCCATGATGAAGACACTTACAAAGTAATTCCTTGAATCTTTCCCACTCCTCGTATAAGGATTCATCATCCAATTGTGAAAAGTTGATTATCTCATTTTGCAACTTAGCATTTTTGCTTGGTGGAAAATATTTTACCAAAAATCTTTCTGCTAATTCTTTCCATGTAGATATTGAACTTGGGGGCAATGAATTAAGTCATGCTTGTGCTCGATCCCACAACGAGTATGGAAGCAGCTTCAACCTCAATGCATCTTCAGTAACACTGGCTACCTTAAAAGAATCGTTCACCTCCATGAATAATCAAATGTGAAGATGTGGATCTTCCGTGGGCATTCCACTAAACTGGCCCACCGTTTGGAGCATTTGAAACATCACTGGTTTCAATTCAAATTGGGGTGCCCCGATCTCCGGTCTTTTAATTCCCGAATTTAATTTATTGAAAAAGGGCATAGCGTATTGTTTTATGGCACAATCCCTGTCATCAGCAATAAAGATTGGATTGTGCATATGATTGGCTCCATTACCTTGTCCATCATTTTGATTTCCATGGTTCATCTTGACTTGTCTTTGAGCTGATTGTTCACGTCTTCTCTGTCTAAACGTTCACTCAATTTTAGGGTTTACGGGTAATAAATCAATGATTCGATCTATGCTCATAAACATCTGAAAAATAAATCACAAAAAAATAAAGAATGGATTAGTAAGGTTAGAAGTTAGATAAAAATGAAATAAAAACCAAATTGAAAAGAATAATTTCACAAAAATGATTAAGACAATAATCTCTAACAACGACACCAAAAACTTGTAATGCTCAGGTTTGTGCAAGTGTACACAATCATTACCAAGTAATAGTATGTAAAAGAGTTATCGTCTACACAGAGGCTATGTATGTTAATCAATTAATTGTAAATTTAAAGTTAACAATTTGGTGATAAAAACACAATATTTTGAGTGATGAAATTTAAGTTAAATTAAATTATCTAAATGCAGGATGATCCCTTATGCAATTTAATCTAAATGCAAAGTATGAAATGAAATGTATGAGATGAGTTTAGCAGCAAAAACACAAAATCCAACAATCAATAACATGAATAAGCTAGGATAATTACACTATTAAACTTAGTTTATTTTTCTCATGCTTAGAAGTGTTCGAAAAACATTCCATGGCAACTCGATCTTTCATGAGTTTGGAAACCAAATTAAGTCCTTTTGGAATCTTTTACTTAGTGAAATATGCATTTTACTGACCATATTAAACTAAAGGTTTCTTAGAATTCAAGTGAAGTAACAGGGACGGATCAGGATTGAAATAATTTAATCACATAAATCTAAAAACTATGCAAGATAATAGAGCTCATCAAAGTTATTATGAACCTTTAATTTAGTCAGATCAGGATCTAAATTAAGCATGCACTTTTCAATTATTGTGTTAATTAGCCATCGTCTTGTCAGGATCGCTCAGCTAATTCAAATGCATCCAATTACGTATGAATGAAATACATACTTGAATTTAATTGAAAACATGATCGATTAAGGCACAAACACTATAAATATGATTTAACAAACTTCATTGAATAAATGCAATCATCCTAGCTCAACAGATTTAAGCTACCATTGTTGATGACAAGATCATGAAACACATTGCAAACATATTTAGATCAAAATAACAAATTAAAAGAAGAATAAACTCTGTTCAAATCTATAGTCCCGTGGACTCCAGATGAAGATGTTTTCCTCTGATCCTTGTGTTGCTCCTTTGCTAATGGCTCCTTAAGAGACAACCTTATCATAGTTTTGCTGGCTAAAGTGCTAGTCGTGGAAAGAAGGAAGAAAATGAGAGAATGAAAAAATTGAATGGATTAGTAATGAATGAAGGAATGATGGATGATTTTTAGGGAGTAAGGGATAAATGATAATGTGAAAGGAGTGTGGTATTTATACTTGAGGTTAGGGGCTAAATTTACTAAAAATTGCGTCAAAGATCCCTTGGTTCTATCCCATTAATGGTCGGACATAACAAGTGGAAATGAGGGTGAGTTGGTTGCTTGATTTAAGCATGGAATCATACTAAATTTAGCCATGGAATGGACGATTTCTTAAGCAATCTTCATGTACCAATTTTTAATGATTTTCAAAGTGTAGGGACCTCCAAATCATTATCCCAAAGCTAATTTTTAGGCATCCACAGACTTGTACTGAATTTGGGCTTGACTCCCTCTTGTTGGACAATTTCATGACCCAATAAGTAACCAGACATGTCCACAATGTATCATCACTTAAAATGGGTCAAATTAACATCCTTATAACCCAATTTTGCATAGTTTTGTAGTCCAAGCAGGGTGGATTTGTTCATGTTAATGCAACAATTGTACTAAGCTCCATATTATATCACCTTATGGTCCTACTGCATTATTAAAAAATACCATATTAATAAATAACATGAAAATTATTTATTTTGTGCACAAAATTCATATAATAAAGCAAAAAATTGCATATTTCATAAATTCATGTCCATGATTGAGATTTAAGCAAAATTCACTAAATTCATTAACAAATACTTGGGATTAGTGTTATTTTTAATTAAAAATGTGGTAAAAATGACTAGAAAAACCTATATAATTTAGAGTTTACAATTTTTCAACTCGTGACAGTTCTCGTCGGGGTTAACTCATTATGTTCATTCTCAACAGTCATGATTCCACCCTTCTTTGGTACACATTGCACCGGACTTACCCATGAACTATCTAAGATGGGATAGATAATTCCCGCACCTAATCATTTGATAACTTCTTTTTGCACTACCTCTTTCATGATTGGATTGAGTCTCCTTTGCCCATCGATTCTAGCTCTTTCACTCTACTCTAAAATGATCTTATTCATACAAAAGGAAGGGCTTATTCTTTGAATATCAGATATGGTCCAACAGGTTTCCCTTTTAAATTTCTTTAAAACAGCAATTAGTTGCTCCTCTTGGTGTTCTATTAGTTCTGCTAAACTAACCAAAGACAAAGTAGAATTGTTACCCAATTAAACATATTTAAAATGGGAAGCAAGTACCGTAAGTTCGATTTTAGACGGTTCCTTAATTGACAACTTGAGTTACGTGTATTCAAGAGCTTCCAACTTCAATGGTTCAAACCATGCTAGTTGGACAGAGTCCCTTGGAATGGCTTCCATCAAAGCTATTTTTTAATTCCCTTCTTCATTTTCCAATGGCTCAGACCCTAAAGTGTTCGCCAATGGGTCCTCTACAATATTATTCTCTCATTCCATAGAAACTAAGGTTTCTAGCTCCTCCAACACTGAACATTCTTACGTCGTATCGAGAAATTTCATCACTTTAAGAACATTAAATATTACCTGATCGTCTTGAACTCTCATGATGAGTTCACTTTTTCGGACATCTATTAATGTTCTTCCCGTGGCTAGGAAAGGTCTCTCCAGGATGATTGACACTTTCTTTATCTACTTCAAAATCTAAGCCAATGAAGTCAACATGAAAAATAAGCTTATCAACTCTTACCAAAATATCCTCGATCTTTCCTTCTAGGTATGCTAAAGATCGGTCTGCCAATTGGAGTGTCACAGTTATGGGTCTTACTTCACCTATTCCCAACAGCTTAAAAATAGATTTGGGCATCAAGTTGATGCTTGCCCCTAAGTCGCACAAAGCTTTACCACAGTAAGATTCTCCAATATTACAAGGTATAGTAAAGCTTCTACGGTCCTTCAATTTCGGAGGTAGCTTATTTTGTAGGAACGCACTGCACTCCTTCGTTAAGGCTACAGTCTCATACTCACTAAGTCTCTTCTTTTTGGACAGAATGTCCTTCATGAACTTGACATAATTGGGCATTTGTTCTAAAGCCTCTACCAACAGGATTTTGATGTGAAGTTGCATTATAACATCCAAAAACTTCTTGAATTGCACCTCATGTTTCTGCTTATGTTGATAGAGTCTTTAAGGGTATGGAGGTTGTGGAACTTTGGCTTGGATTGGACAACTTTTCTAAGGAGGTAAATTTGCATCTAAAGAAGATGTTAGCTTATCAGAATTCACTGGTTTAGATTTTACCTCATTAGACTTTGTAAGTTCTAGCTTAGCTGGTGCAGAAATTTCAACTGTTGGTTGACTTTCCTCCTTCTCAATAGGTTCAACCTCAACCATCTTGGGCTCCAAAGTCTTACCACTTCTAAGGCAACTACCTTGCAATGTTCCTTACCCAAATTTCTAATATTTTTTGTATCGTTCAGCAAGGCTCCTTGCAGTCGGTTACGAAGCTCCGTACCTAACTGACCCATTTGACTCTCCAAATTTTTTAGTGTTGTTGATTGAATCTGGATTAAAGTGTCATTCTTTGCCATGTACGCCTTCAACAAGTTCTCCAAACTGTTGGATGATTCAGCTTAAGGTGGTTTAGGAACTTGCTGATTAAACCCTTGGGATTGGCTTGGTTTATACTGCATGTAGGTGTTATTTGGTCTATTTCCTTGGTTACTCCAAGAAAAGTTTGGATGGTTTTGCCATGCATGATTATAGAAGTTAGTGTCACACCCCAAAATAGGGCCTAAGAGTTTTAAGGGTATTTTAGGAACTTTGGCCTATACGAGCTCGAAATTTCGTAAGGTTGGTACTTGATAATGCTTCTGATAATGGTTTTCATAAAGTTAAGTTAATTTTTGGAAACATGTTTTAAATGTCTTTAATTTTCGAAAAAGGACTGAATTGTAATAGGGTCAAAATTGAGAGTTTTTATGAAGCAAATTGCCCAGAATTTTAAAATCAACCTAATAAACCCTCATTCCTAGTTTTATTTCACGAAAGCTTTTCTAGAGTCGTTTCTTGCTCTCCCAAATCTCTCCCCACTTGCTTTTGATCTTCAACTCCTAATTCTTTTTTAATCCTATCACCCTTGAATCTTAAATCTCCATTACAACCAAGAAAATCATCCAAGAATTCCACCATCTTCATCATCTTCTCCAAAAGGTGAATTTTTTGGGTTTGAGTCAAAGCTCAATTTTCTTGCATTCAAGGTAACCAATTGTTTTCCTATTAGATTTAAATGTTATTTGGTTCTTTAAATTGAATTTTTAGCCATTAATGCATGTTTTAGGTAAAAGTCAAAAATCAGGTTCTTAACGGTGAATTTCGAGTTTGTCGATAAAAAACTTGGTTTTAAAGTGTTTTCAATTATTTTTAACCTAATTAGAAGCTTTCTAAAGTAACTTTGAAGTTTTATCAAGGATTTCTCAAGTTTTAATGAATTTTCGTTGTAATGGCCAAAACTTGTCAAAAACTTTTGATACCTTAAAATATGTAGTTTTGTTAAGTTTAAAGGTTAGGAATTAGTAGTAGATGAATATGTAGATTAATGGAATTTGTTTCATGCAAAATATTAAGCGTAGATTGATTTATTTGAATTTTAAGTTTGTTGTACTAAAGGTTTTGGTTAGAAAAGAATGTAGCTTAGGATTGTGTTTGTTGTTGTTTGAGGTGAGCTATTGATTGAATATGTGTGGTTTGTCTTGTAGAAGTGTCAGGGTCAATAGGACCTTCAATGAGTAGAGATAACGGCAAAGGGAAGCTTGTCTAAGCTTTCGATTTTTCAGTAAAAGTGAATATTTCAGTGAATGTTTTTGGAATAGTTGCTCGTAAGTGATTTGTTATGTATTTGGGAATTTAGTGGTAGCCTAAACCCCTTCTCTAAATTTCGAGTGTATGTGTTCTTTCACCTATGCTAAATATGTTATGAATATGTTTGTGAATTGTGATATAGAGAATTATGATGCGATGAAATACGAACATGTTGTGATGACTATTGTGACGGTAAAAATAAAGGTATGTCGTTCATGTCATATGACAGTATGTATAATGTGCCAATTATATGATTATGCAGTGAATGTGTGTGGATGACCGGTAAGTGATATTTGATGACATCATGGATATTTTGGCCTTATGACTTAATGAGACTGTTGGATATAGTTGGTATGCCATAGGATTATGGGCACTCATTTATTTGTGATTGTGATATATGGGGCGCTGAGGCCCAAGGACAGTTTTGAAGAGATAAAGGAATGTGAGCCAAGCTCCATTCACTGGGATATGTATGTATGGGTGTTGGAGAGCGTTAGCTATATGCTTCGCTTATGGGATATGTTTGACTCTACGAGTCTATGTGTAGTGTAATGGAGATCCGTGTATCCAATGGGTGGTGGTAGAGTGCACTTTATGTTTCATAATCTCAATAGCCAAATTATCATACACTGTGACTAATGTGACTAAATGTAATTATATGTGCTTATATGTGATTGATGTGTGTCGAAAAATTGATATATGTATGCCTAAACGTTCGTATAAATAAGGTGTAAAAGAATGCATGGAATATGACTAAATATGTGAATCATGACACTTAGTTAATGATGTTTTAAGAATATGTTGTATGTTGTTTGGTTGATGCATGACGAGTTGTTTGCGTAGTGGTTGTTCTAGGCATTCACTAAGATTTTTAAGCTCACCCACTCCATTTTATCCTTTGCAGAGTAGTTATTTTCCCAATGTAAGAGGTGTAGCCGTTGAGGGATTGATCCAAGCCATTCTTTACTCATTACAGTAGGTGTTTGCTTATTCTAGTTCTAGGGAATACAAAAGAAATATGGTAGACATTTATATCGGTTTATTAAAACGTATTGGGGATTATTTGTATATTATGTGTGTTTGGGAAGCTTGTGAACTTGGATATGGTGTTTGGTTTATTGTTTAGACATTTTGATGCATATGTGACTAGTTGAATGAAGCATGATGTTTAAGGACTAAGTTTCAATGATTTAAATGCTCTTATATGCTAAATTTTTGTAACTTAAAGCAAATGTGTTTATATTAAGGCTTTTAGAATGATTCCTCTTTATTTTCAAAAGTGCAGAGAGTCAGAATATCAATTTGGTATTGATACCTTAGCCCGAGTATCAATACTCAAGGTGTACTTATCGATACCTTGTGAAAGGTACCGATATTTTTCGATGTTAACAGAATGCTAGTTTGGTATCAATTTTCAAGGTGGTATCTATACCACTTATCGAAAATATCGATACCATAAAGACGGTATCGATACCTACGTAACATTTTTGTGAAAATTTGCTAAGTGGTCCCAATGCTCGAGATACGTACATTTTATGTTTGTTTGTTGTATGTTAGTATGACTAAACGCTAAACTAAGTTTGCAAGAATTGATATCCTCATAAATTCTAGAATAATTAAAGTAAAAAAAACTGCATGTATCTCAACTTTGATAATTACAATGAAATCGACATGATATGGTGGTGTGGCATTTTGATAACCAGCCTAGCATCTAGGTCAGGTATAGGGTGTGACAGTTGGATTGTGGTCCTTGTCCACTTCTATTTTGGTGTTGATTCCATATATAATAAACTGAATGACTCAGGATTTGATGGAAAATTCTCGAAAGAATGGCGATCCCCATAATATAAGCAGGAAACTATATCGAACTGACTTGGTGTTTGAGTTGCAAAATTATTCTCACCGTTAGTGGTAAACTGTTTCAACATTGAAGAGATAAACGATACCTGATCTGAGAGTGAAGTGCAAGCATCAACTTCATGAACTCCGGCTACATGTCTTCTTGACACTACTCGATTTGTTGGCAATTGATAGTTCTTACTAGCGAACCTCTCGATGATTTTGTAAGCCTCATTATAAGACTTCAACAAGAGAGCACCATTCGGAAAAGCATCTACCATCAATCTTTTGTGTGTGTTGAGACTATTATAAAATGTCTCCAACTAGATGCAATATGGAATCCCATGATAAGGACAATTACGAAGTAATTCTTTGAATCTCTCCCACACCTCGTACAATGACTCATCATCCAATTGTTGGAAAGTGGTGATCTCATTTCGCAACTTAGCATTTTTCCTAGGTAGGAAATATTTAACCAAAAATCTTTCTGCTAATTCTTACCAATTAGAAATTAAACTAGGTGGCAACGAATTGAGCCATGCCCGTGCTCGATCTCGCAATGAGTATGGAAATAGCTTCAACCTCAGTGCGTCTTCCAACACACTAGCTATTTTAAATGAATCACTCACCTCCATTAATAATCGAAAGTGAAGGTGTGGATCTTTCGTGGGCATTCCCTGAACTTGCCCACCGTTTGTAGCATTTGAAACATCACTGGTTTCAATTCAAATTGGGGTCCTCGATTTTTGGCCTCCTAATTCCCAGATTTAACTCATCAATGAGTGGCACAACGTACTATCTTATGGCACGACCCCTACCATCAGCAATAAGGATTGGATTGTGCACATTAGCAGCTCCATTTCCTTGAACATCATTTTGATTTCTAAGGTCTATTTCTACGATTTGTCTTTGGGCTAATTGCTCACGTCTTTTTTATCTAAATGTCTGCTCAATTTTAGGGTCTACGATAATAAATTGATAATTCGATCTATGTTCATAAACTCTTAAAAGTAAATCATAAAAAATAAATAATAGAGAATTAATTAGTAAAGTTAGGAGTTAAATAAAAATAAAATAAAAACCAAATTGCAAAGAATAATTTCATAAAAAAATGATTAAGGCAAAAATCCCCAGCAACGGCGCCAAAAACTTGTAACGAGTAGGTTTATGCAAGTGTACACAGTCGTTATCAAGTAATAAGTAAAAGAGTTATCATCTCCACAGGGACTATGTATGTTAATCAATTAATCGCAAAATTAAATTTTTACAAATTGGTAATAAGAACACAATATTTCGAGTGATGGATGATTAAACTAGGTTAAATTATCTAGATGTAAGATGATCCCTAATGCAATTCTAATCTAAGTATGATAATTAACTAAAATGTATGAGATGAATTTAGTAGTAACAACACAAACTTCAATAATCAATTACATGAATAGGCTAGAATAATTACATCATTCAACTTAATCCATTTTTCTCATGTTTAACAGTGTTCAGAAAATATTTCATGGCAACTCGATCTTTTATGAGTTTGAAACCAAATTAAGTCCTTCCGGAATCTTTTACTTAGTAAAACATGCATTTTACTAATCATACTAAACTAAGGGTTTCTTAGAACTCATGTGAAGTAACAAGGACGGGTTAGGTTTGAAACAATTTAATCACATAAACCTAAAGACTATGCAATATCATAGAGCTCATTAAAGTTATTATGAACCTTTAATTTACTCGGGTTAGGATCTAAATTAAGCATACACTTTTCAACTATTGTGTCCACTAGTCGTCATCTAGTTAGGATCGCTTAGCTAATTCCAATGCATCCAATCACGTATGAATGAAATACATGCTTGAGTTTAATTGAAAACAGGAATGACTGAGGCACAAACACTATAAATATGATTTAAACAAACTTCATTGAATTGATGCAATCATCCTAGCTAAATAGATTTAAGCTACCATTGTTGATGGCAATATAACAAAGCACATTGCAAAACATGATTAAAATCAAAGTAACAAGTAAAAGAAGAATAAACTTTGTTCGAATCATCAGCCTTGCGAACTCTGATTGAAGAAGTTTCCTCCCGTCACCATGTTGCTCCTTTGGTAATGGCTCCTCGAGGTGGTCGGCCAAGAGATGACCTTATTAAAGTTTTGTTGGCTAAGAAAGAAAGTAAATATGGGATTCTATGCGTAGGAATGAGAGAATGGAAGAGGAATGTTAAATGAAGGATGATTCAGGGATGATTGATGGGAGTGGGTATTTATACTTAAGGTTGGTGGATGAGTTTACTAAATATGGTGTCAAGGATCCCTTTGATTTCTCCCACCTTTGGCCAACCATAATATGTGGAAAGGAGGGTGAGTTGGTTGCTTGATTCAAGCATAAAATCAGGCTTGAATCATGCAAGGGCTGGACGGCTTCTTGAACAAACGAAGTGTGCTGATTTCCAATGATTTTCCAAGTGTAGGGACCTCTAAATAATTATCCCAAAATCTGATTTTTGGGTACCCAAATATCCTTGCCGAATTAGGCTTCTTTTCTCCTTGTTTGGACGGTTTTGTGACCCATTTAATAGTCAGACTTGTCCACCATGTATCACCATTTTTAACTGGGTCAAAGCACCATCTTCATGACCCAATTTGCATGGTTTTGCCATCCAAGTAGAGTAGAATTGCTCATGTCCATGAAAAAATTATAATAAGCTCTTTAGTAAATCAACTTCATGGTCTCACTACATTACTTAAATATAACGCATTAATAAATAACATGAAATAATTTAATTTATGTACAAAATTAACATAATAAAGCAAAAATTTGCATATTTTATAAATTCATGTCCATTGTCGAAATATAAGCAAAATTTACCTAATTAATTAACAAATACTCAGGATTAGTATTATTTTTAAGTAAAAAGGTGGTAAAAAATACTAGAAAAAACCTATATAATTTAGAGTTTACAACCATACAGCACAAGTAGAATCCATATAGAATTACACTTTCTCTATTTGACATTGATTAGCATAAGGTTTTTCAACCTTTAAATAAATGTAGTCGAAACTCTTCTTATATCATTTGTTTTTCAACATTAGTGAATTTTTCTCCTCTACCCGTAGTTTTTTCCCAAAAGAGTTTCCACTTAAAATTTGTGTGTTCTTATTTTTCTTATTTTGTGATCATTCTATTGCCATCATTGATATTTATGATAACAATTAGATTGTATTATCATAATAATTTAACATGCATTTCCTTTTTTTTATTAATCCAATAGCTTGATGAATAATAGTAAAAGAGTTCAGATACACAAGTTACAGTATCAAGATACACTGAAGTGATAAACAGGGCAAGAAAGTGCATACAGGAGCACCAGAGTGTATAACTGGGCACAAATGTGCAGTCAGGACATCATAATGCAAATAGGAGCATGAATATGCTATCAAGAGTACCGTAGTGCTAATAGGAGCACAGATGTGTGATCAAGAGCACCGTAGTGCTAACAAGAGCACGAATGTGCTATCAAGAGCACCGTAATACTAACAGGAGCACCTTAGTGCTAAAGAGAGTATGAAAGTACTATCAGGAGCACTTATTCAAGATTTAGACATTCATGTTATCACAAAACTTCCAATAACTAAAGCACATATCAAATTCATCTTAATATCGTACAATACACTACATTGAGATTAATTATCCCATACAAACTCAACTTTTATATCAATGCCATTTCATTCAAGTTTCATTAACTATATACAAGTATTTATAACACAATTAATCAACATTTATAATGATTAAAAACTGTATGAACTTACCCGAAAAAAACAACAACAAAAAAGATTCTAGGGATTAATTCATAATTTCTCTTTTTTTTTTCAATTATCTACCGATTGGTTTAATTTTTGATCTATACGGTAATTCATTTCAAGTTATCAGTTACAAATATCCTATACTAACTTAATTCATGCATATGAAAGTTTAATTTTGCTTTTCATAATTACCCTAGAGTTTCACCTTTAATTCAATTTAGTCTTTAAAACCGAAACTGTTTTGTCTTTCACATTTAAGCTCCGTTTTGCAATCTGATTTCAGTTACATCCTTCTACAGCCTTATAAAATCAATAATTACAAAAATTTCAAACTAATTTTGCATCATTTTCATTTTAGTCCTTATATTCAAACACTAACATTTAACTTTAGAATTTAATCTATTTTTCATTTCTAACTAAACATCCAACCAATCTAACATTAGAAGCTTTGAGAAACAACCATGGTAACTTTTACCTACTTTAACGGTTTTTAAAACGAATATATAAATAAGTTACAACAATCTCAAAAATATAAAATTTACGAAAAACGTATCTCGAATACCCTACATGCAAAGGCGTAACGTCCAAGGGAGTTTGAAGCTTTTCCTTTCTCTTCAATGGAGAGCATTCGGTGGAAAAAACTTGAGAAGATGAAAAACTTTCTCTCTCTTTTCACTACCTATGTTTTATTTCCTGTTTTTTTTTAAAGTTTTTAATCTAAATTTTCTAATAAAATTAATGCTAACATGTGCCTAAACTATCCACCTTAATGTAATATGGCATAACTGCCAAACAAGTCCTTGAATATTTACCATGTAAGGCTTTAAAAAATAAAAATTTATAATGATTAATTTTTACATTTTTTATAATTTAATTCTTATACATTAATTAACTATCAAATCACTAAAATTTTAGACTAAACTTCAATTCAACTATATAATAACTTTCGTAAATATTCTCTTTTCTTTTTTATAAAAAGACCCTAATGTCAAAACTCAATTTATTTCATCATTCATTACAATATCATGAATCTCCGAAGGATAATCCATTTTGAAAGACCAATTACTTCTATTATGAATCGCAAATTTACACATAAAATCCTCCACTCGGTTACTGCTACGGTTTGTCCAGTTAATTTTGACCAAGTCAAAATTATCAAAAATCTTGTAGGCTTCATCCCATAATAGTGATG
>JABEZY010271555.1:0-11586 GCA_013467495.1 Gossypium gossypioides
TAACTTATTGTATAGTTATGTGTTTTGATGTTCTTAAGCCATGAGATTTGGCTTAGTTGTTATAATGGTTAAATGTGTATAAGATAATATGTTTTGGAAAGTTTGCTTATGAAGGATTTGATGCATATGATAATATTGGTATGTGACGAGTTGGTGAATTGGAAAATGCTTGAATGTTATTTGATATTAGGATAGGTATGAGGTTGAATCATATTAGTTTGATATGTGTTTAAATGCACAAATGGTATTAATTTGAGTATGTAAATGATTGATAGTTACTGAAATGAAATGATATTTGTTAAAAGTTTGATGAATTACAGATCTGAACTGAGTTCAAAGTCCGGTAATACCTCTTAACCTATTCTAGCGATGGTTACGGGTTAGGGGTGTTACATATATATACTCAGTACCTCTTAGTGGATCTTAACAAGTGTCAAATGCATACAGAATTTGTCCCTTAAGTGTCCTACAAAAATCAGAGGAAATATAAAAGAAAGTTCAATGTCGTAACTATTTGACCAGTCAATCCCTTTAGTTGACTCTCAACCCATCATGTCACAAAGCCCACTTTACACATCGGTCGAGTAAACTGACATACTATACCTTTGGCAGAACTCTTATAAGGCATGCTCTTAAAGATAATTAAGTCTTCTATAGTTTCCTCTTACATTTGATAGGTTCTCAACATACAAAATTCTAAGGCATAACATTTCGGTTGGTGTACGCTTTGCTTGTTGTACTCTTTCTTCAATTGAAGAGTACTGTGAAAATAAATCCTTAGATACTTCTATGGCAGACACTTTACGCCAAACTTCAATTCACCAAAAGTCTGTAATGGCGGACTATATCACTATAGTGCGCTAAACATATAACTTCACATCTACACACCTTCTTTTTGGATCCGCCAAATTCGAGGTGTGATACAATCACTTATGTATCAAATAATAATTGGTAAAGTTATCATTTGAAGTTTTTTAATTTCTTATTTCTTTTTTTCTTTTACCCTCATTATTCAACCTAACAGACACTAATTTTTTGGGTAAGCAACATTCATTGTCACTAAACTATTAATATGTTTATGTTTTAATTACTCAACTTCAAAAAGTTTCGAAAAGATTATTTAACTATTCTAAAGTTTTCATTTGAGTAATTGGGCTGTTAAAATCATTGTTATATGGCTTTCTCTACTCGCACTGTCTGCACTAATTAAAAGCTTTCATTCTCCTTCTCTTCTACAATTTAATTTTTTTTCATGAAACAAATTTGAATGTTAAGAATCTATGAGCCAAAATCTAAGTAGCTTTCTTCTCCAATCTTCGACACTAACCATCAAGATTGACTTGGATCTAAGGTACATTTTTCTACTTGTCAATGGGTATTGATCCGCCGTACTAATCATTGAATTGTCGCTTAGAGCTTGCTTGTCAAACTTTTTAAAAAACCTTAACAACTCAGTGGTTTAAATAAAAACTTTGGAATAGTTCAGTAACTTAAAATGAAAACTTTCAGATAAATTATTGATATTTTATAACTTTTTAATACACGACTTCAATTTTCTTTTTAATGTGGTTAAAATTAGAGAAAATTAGGAGTCAAGTCTGAATTTTATTTAATACATTTTAAAAATTACTATTCTACCTCTAAGCTCAAATTAATTACATTCATTTGAAGTTTGGGTTAAAATACTACCTTTACCCTTATCTTAAAAAATAAATAAGATATTCGTTAAATTCACTCCAATTCATAATTTTGAGAATATAAAATAGTATCAATGTTAATTAAGTTAATAATAAGTCCACTTCGACCACAATTTTTTTTTTATAATTGGGGAGGAGAATGGGGTTGTTTGAGATCGAACCTAAACTCTCATGCCTGCAACATAATGCTCTTGCCATTAAGTTAAGAGATTGTTTGCCTTCGACCAAAATTTTTAGTATTATTTGAATTAATGTCTTAATAACAATGTATGTTAAGTTTTATTTTTTATAATTATTTGAATATTATAATCAACATGAATTATTAAAACAATTAATTTTCAAATTTGGCCCAGTACGAATATTCATCAACCACGAGTTGATTTTTCTATAAACACATAATTAATATTGTTTTTATTTAATAAAAGTTGAATGTAACACCCTAAACCCGACCTAGACGTTCAAACCAAGTCCAAAGGGTTATATTAACGATATTAGGAAAACTACATTCATAAACGCAATCAAAATAAAACCATTCAACATGTTATAATTATCACTACAATTAACTATCTATTTAACATTCCTAAACATCATAATATCGTAGAAAGTTGAGATTAATAATAGTAAAGTTAAAAGGAAAGATAAACGGATTGACCAAGCTCTCGCAGCGCTAACCCATTCAAGTTTGAGATCCACCTAAAATTCAATCAATAATGAAATGAGTTGTAAACCTAGTGCATAAAATACATTCATTTAGTTAAAACATTTTTATAAATGATTCTCAAATCCCAAGTTTCGATCGAGATCAGAAATATGCAGTACAAATTTAACGATTCAGTTATATGACAGAAGCGATTCTAGTTTCAGATACAGAACAAATCAGATCCATATACAGTTATTCCTACCCCTATCCACTACACACCATCTCTGGTCATCCCAACACACCATTAAAGGCATTTAATACCCAATCATCACTACATACCATATAGTATCTGTCCGACACGCTTATTGAAATGCAGACTAGCTGCTAGATCGAAACGCGACGAAGCGCCATATTCATATATATATGTATTGTGGCTTAGCCACTGATTCAGAGCAAATTACTTCCTCCTTTACAAATACCCCAACCCATGCAAATGCAGATTTCAGATATCAACAACATGTGTTCAGTCATTTCGATTCAATTCATAATAGTTAATACATATCAATATCATTAGTAGTCATCACAATTTATATACATTTATATAATTAATATCTCAGTCTCTGAGTATCAAATAGTCTTCATACAATCAAATCCAGATAATAAATACATTATGGAGGTCAGTGCTCGTGCTAAACAACATTCACAGCCTCAGGAATAAGGTTTGAACCTTATTTATATGCCACATGGCCTGGTACACGCCCGTGTGGCCCACATATCCTGACACACGCCCATGTTGTTTTCTCTTGTGGTTCTAAATCGTAAACAGGGAGTCACACGACCTGGACACATGCCCGTGTCTTTGACCATATAGCTCACAAGGCCTCAGTACTTGCCCGTGTGGTCATTATTCTCAACTCAGTGAGTTACACGGCCTACGCTCGTTTCTTTTGCCCGTGTGAACCCTACACTAACATGGCCATACACGGCCAGGACACACACTCGTGTTCCTTTCCCATGTGACTCAAATTCGATGAATAGTAAGTTACACGACCATGTGGTGTCGACAGCCACATTTTTCAGCATCTGAAATTCACAAAAATAAGGGTTTTTGGTACGCACTTAAAGAGATTTCGAAGCAATAACAACGTAAAGGATCTCTGAAGCGTACAATAGTCATTCAGTTACACAATTAAGCCATTTAATCGACAACAATTCCCAATTACGCGTATAATACATATGTCAAAAATTTTGACACGAAACCTTCAACAGGCCCAAAACTTACTGAAAATTCTACGAAGATCATTGAAATTGTTGTGTTATTGCTCCCTACTTCTGATATTCCAGCCTAATAGGGAAACAAACAATCGTTTATCAGATATTCTCAGAACACACAAAATATCCAATTCAAAGCAAGTTACGAAAATAAAGGAAAACCGTGGAAATGCACAAATTGACAGTGACTTACTCGATAGCCTTTCGACCAATGATTAACAGCAAAATTTTAACTAACCCCGTATTCTTTACTACCAAGATCAGTAAAAATAAAAGAAAAAGAAAAAGAACGAAGAAAAAGAAGGATAACGAAGAAGAAGAGAAGAAAACTAAAGAAAAAAATTAAAATAGAGAACTAATGTTAATTAAAAATTAACTTCCAAGCAAATTTCTATCATTTGACAAAAATGTTCCTTGTCGTCCTCTCCGAAACTCAAACACAGGACGTAATAGAATATAGACGCTTAACTAGTGAACCAGCAGACTCATTCTTGACACAAGTATACACTGAATTGAACTTAACTATGTAATGCATGGATATGGGTTGTTTTAAAATGATAAAACTTCTAACGATGCGATTCGAACTCCACACCTTAAACACAATAGCAGAACACAAAACCACAGATACAGAAATTTAATTACCGTAGAATTCTGCAACTAAACACTCAAAATTTGAGGCGTTACTACTCTCTCCCCTAAAAGAAATTTCGACCTCGAAATTTACCTGACTCAAACAGATATGGGTATTGCCGCCGAATCAAATTTTCATGTTTCTAAGTGGTTTCCTCAGTGCCGTGATTTCGCCACAAAACCTTAACCAGAGGAACAATTTTCTTCCTCAACACTTTAACATCACGATTTATAATCTGAATAGGTTCCTCTTTAAATGTTAAATTCGGTCGTAACTCGATCTCGTCAACAGGAACAATGTGCGATGGATCAGACTGATACCTTCTCAGCATTAAGACATGAAATACATCATGAATCCACTCTAACTTTGGCTTTAATTCTAATTGATATGCAACGGATCCGACACATTTCAGAATGCGATAAGATCAAATGAACCTCGGGCTCAACTTGCGCTTGCGTCCAAATCGGAGAGCCTTTTTCCACGGTGACACTTTCAGGAACACCTAGTCACTTACAGAAAAATCAATATAATTTTTCTTTAAATTGGCATAAGATTTCTATCGATCAGAAGCCGCTTTAAGATGGTCACGGATCAACTTGATAGTATTCTCAGTTTTCGAAACTAGTTCGAGGCCCAAAACACGACGTTCACTCAACTCAGTCCAACATAGAGGAGTACGACACCTACGACTATACAAAGTCTCGTAGGGTGCCATTTGAATACTAGAATAGAAGCTGTTATTATACGTAAACTCAGCCGACAATAGGTAATCTTCCCAACTACCCCAAAAATCTATTACAAAACCCCGAAGCATATCCTCCAGAATCTAAATAACTCACTCAGACTGTCCGTCAATCTGAGGATAATACACGGTACTAAAATCAAGTCGGGTGCCTAAAGCCTCATGAAGCTTCTTCCAAAATTGATATATGAATCGCGGATCTCAATCAGAGATAATTGATACTAGAATCCCGTGTAGCCTCATGATTTCAGCAATATACAACTTGGCGAGTTTTTTGTAGAGAATAATCTGTCTTGATAGGAATGAAATGAGCGGATTTAGTCAACCAATCAACGATGACCCAAACTGAATCTTTCTTAATGGGGGTTAAAGGCAACCCACTAACAAAATTCATCGTTACATGCTCTCACTTCCATTTAGGAATCTTAACTGGCTAAAGCAAACTTGAGAAAACTGATGTTCGGCCTTAACTTTTTAGCACATCAGATAGTGGGACACAAAAGTAACCACTTCCCATTTCAGTCTATACCACCAATAGTGTTCTCGAAGGTCCCGATACATTTTATTTCCACCTAGATGCATAGTATAAAGGCTACTATGCGCCTCCTGAAGGATCGATTACCTCAATTCTTTATCATTAGGCATACAAATCTGACATCTGAAACACAAAACTTTGTCATTGTTCAAACTAAAATCTGAAGTTTCACTCGAACCAATCTGTTGCAGTCGTTGCACCAAAGAACCATCGCTCAATTGTTTAACCTGAATCTATTCAACCCAAGTTGGTTTAACCTACAATTCTACTAATATTCCACCATTCTCAACTAAATTCAAACGAGCTAACATCTTTCAGATCAATAATCGCTCTACGGCTAAGAGCTTTAACTACCACATTAGCCTTACCCGGATGATACTCTATTGTGCAGTCATAATCCTTAAGTAACTCAACCCACCTACGCTGTCGAAGATTTAACTCCTTTTGAGTTAACAGATATTTAAGGATTTTGTGATCGGTGTAAATGATACACCTCTCACCATATAAATAGTGCCTTCAGATTTTTAGAACAAACACAACCGCAGCCAGCTCAAGATCATGTGTAGGGTAGTTACCCTCGTGTGTCTTAAGCTGTCGCGACACGTAAGCAACCACCTTACTGTCTTGCATCAAAACACATCCTAGCCCAATGTGTGACGCATCACTGTATACCACAAACTCCTGACCCGATTTCGGTTGAACTAGAACATGAGCTTGTGTTAGAATGGACTTGAGCTTATCGAAGCTAGACTGTTGTGCCTCAGACCATACAAACAGAGCGTTCTTCAGCAGTAGCTTCATCCGAGATGATGCAATCAGAAAGAATCCCTCGATGAACCTTTAGTAGTAACTGGCTAAACCAAGGAAACTACGAAGCTCAGATACATTTTTCAGTTGCTTCCACTCAACTATAGTTTCTATTTTCTTCGGATCAACATGGATCCCTTCCGTGGTTACTACATGACCCAGAAAAGTCACTTCTTGTAACCAAAACTCGCACTTACTAAACTTAGCATACAACTATTTTTCTCAGAGTATCTGAAGTACAATACGTAGGTGTTTATCATGCTTAAGCTCAGTCTTAGAATAAATCAAGATGTCATCAATGAAGACTACTATAAATTGGTCTAAATACAGTTGGAACACCCGATTCATTAAGTCCATGAACGTCACCAGCGCATTCATTAACCCAAAAGGCATCACCAGGAACTCGTAGTGTCCATAACGAGTCCTGAATGTGGTTTTGTACACATCAGTCTCTTTAACCTTGAGCTGATGGTAACTAGAACGCAGATTAATCTTGGAGAAAATATGTGCCCCTCAAAATTGGTCGAACAAGTTGTCAATCCTCGGTAGTGGGTACTTATTCTTGATTGTCAACTTGTTCAACTGCCGATAGTCTATGCACATTCTCATCGATCCGTCTTTCTTCTGAAAAATAACACCGATGCCCCCCATAAAGACATATTCAGTTGGATGAACCCACAATCAAAAAGTTCATGAAGTTACATTTTTAGCTCGGCTAGCTCCTTCGCTGCCATGCGGTAGGGTGCAATGGACATTGGAGCAGTACTTGGTAACAGATCAATATCAAACTCCACATCTTTACCCAGAGGTACTCCGGGTAATTCCTCAAGAAACACATCCGGGAATTCCCTCACAATGCGAATATCTCCCACAGAAAGTTTTGCGGAAATAAAACCAAATACGAACGCAAGGTATGTTTCACACCCCTTTAGAACTAACTTGTCATCCATTTTTAGAGTGACTCTCTTAGTTGCACAATCTAGACTAACCTGGTACTCTACGAGCGAATCCATTCCAGAGTCAAATCAAATTTATTGAAGGGTAACACTATTAGATCACTCAAGAATACAATACCCTAAATCTCTAAAGGTACCTGCCTGTATACTCTATCAATCCGAACTGATTGACCCAAAGGACTAATCATAGAAAACTCTCTAGTAGTATTTTTGGCAGTTATACCCAGATTTACAGAAATAACACTAGCTATATATGAGTGAGTAGATCCAATGTCAATTATAGCATAACACGAAACAAAATGAATAAAGAATGTACCCGCTATGACGTCGGCATCATCATTATCCTTACAACGTCTCGTCGCATAAACCAGTACCGAGTGTCGAGCCTCAGTCAGACCCACACCTCTACTCGGTGCTCTCTGTCCTCTCCTTGTACCATTACCCCCTCACCAGTACCACGAACCCTTGGTGGTTGTTGAACCACTCTCGGAGGCTGAACAAACCTAGAGCCAGAGTCCGTGCCACAGCTGGCACCTGATCTAGTCGACGGGGACAATCCCTAACCTGATGCTCCATCGATCTATAATAGAGGTATGATCCTAACTTCCTCCAGCACTCGCCCGGATAGCATTTCCCACAATCACTATAGAGCTGAATTTCAATCACTACAGCTAATGTCTCGGGTCTCAGGGGCCTATCAAATCTCGCCCGTTTCTTAGGGCGCTGTCCAAAACCAAAGGGACCCTAATCCCTCTTAATCTTACTTTGATCTCTCTCGCAGTTATGCCACTTGTGCTCATTGTACTTCACCTCTTCCACAATTTTTGTCTTATCAACTAGAACAACAAAAACCCACTCCCTTTGAGGAGCTATTAGAACCCGCAGATCATATCGTAACCCTTTCTCAAATCACACACACTTATCATAATCAGACGCTACCAGAGCCCGTGCATATCTATTCAGTCGTAGAAACTCGGCTTCATAATCAGCCACAGATTAGTCGCCTTGAACTAGACTCATAAACTCCCGTCGGCGAGCCTCCACATAACTCACCCCTACATACTTGCTCTAGAAGGCATTCTCGAAATAATCTCAATTAACTTGTGTGGGCTGAGCATTTTGCTCAACCGTTAGCCACCACTAGTAAGCTTCATCCCAAAATAGGGAAGCAACACCCCTCAATTTCTAACTAGGAGTGCAATCAATGTCGGTCATGATATGCTCAGTGGCCTCAAGCCAATGCTCAATAACAATAAGGGCGACTCCAATGATGCCCTTGAACAATTCAACCCCATTCGACTGAAATAGTTTAGTAACCGACCCTTGGCCTCTAAATCCAAAATGAGTCCCAGTGACCCTCTTCAATGCACGAATCATGGTTTAGGACAGTGCGTTGTCCCTAGCTGTCGGAGTTTGAGACTCTGTCTTAGCAGTAGGAGTACTAAATATCTCACTAGTCTACAGGTTAAGCATACTACCCATAGAGAATGACTCTGCTCAAGCTCCTCCTCGGCATCCTTGACGCCCACGAGTTCCCCATCCATGACTACCGCGCGAACTCATAATAGTAATCTATCTACAATGTCAGAGTGCACAGATCAGTTCAGACTTCCAACAGAATAATCTCACTAGTTCACATCAAATCATTTAACTAGATAATAGTTCATGTAATACAGTGTTTCAGTTAACCATTATAACAGAACAAAAATACTTACAGGTTTGATGTTGGAGGCTCGATCATTTATTAATATTTCAGGTTTTAGATTAACCCAGATATTTTCATTTAACTACTTTTTATCAAACATTATGAGCCCAAACACAGTTCGAGTGTTGACAAACCTAGCTCTGATACCATTAAATGTAACACCCTAAACCTGACCTAGACGTCCAGACCAAGTCCAAAGGGTTACATTAATGATATTAGGAAAACTACATTTATAAACGCAGTCAAAATGAAACCATTCAACATGTTATAATTATCACAACAATTAACTATTTATTTAATCTTCCCAAACATCATAATATCGTAGAAAGTTATATTACTAATAGTAAAGTTAAAGGAAAGATAAACAGATTGACCGAGCTCCAGTAGCACCGACCTGTTCAAGTCTGAGAGCCACTTGAAATCCAATCAATAATGAAATGAGTTGTGAACCCAGTGCATAAAAGACATTGGTTTCATTAAATCATATTTATAAATGATTCTCAAATCCTAAGTTTCGGTCGAGATCAGAAATATGCAATACAAATTTAACAATTCAGTTATATGACAGAAGCGATTCTAGTTTCAGATGAAAAATAGACTAGATCCATATGTAGTTATTCCTACCCACATCTGCTACACACCATCTATGATCATCTCAACATACCATTAGGGCATTTAGTACCCAACCATACCTACACACCATATAGTATCTATCGGATACGCTTACTGAGACGTAGACTAGCTGCTAGGTCGTAACGCGACAAAGCGCCAGATTCATATATATATGTATCGTGGCTTAGCCACTGATTCAGAGCAAATTACTTCCTCCTTTACAAATATCCCAACCCATGCAAATGCAGATTACAAATATCAACAACATGTGTTCAGTCATTCCGATTCAATTCATAATAGTTAATACAGATTAGTATCACTAACATTCATCACAATCTATATACATTTATATAATTCATATCTCAGTCTCAGAGTATCAGATAGTCCTCATACAATTAAATTCAAATCATAAATACATTGTGGAGGTTAATGCTCGTGTTAGACAACACTCACGGCCTCAGGAATAAGGTTCAGACCCTATTTAAATACCACACGGCCTGGCACACGCCCATGTCGTCTGCTTGTGTGGTTTTAGATCGTAAACAGTGAATCACATGGCTTGGACACACGTCCGTGCCCTTGCCTGTGTGGCTTACATGGCCTAATCCTCACTCGTGTCATCTGCCCGTGTAAGTCTAATTTACAAATAGAGAGTTACAAGGCTTGGACACACGCCCATGTTCTTGCCCATGTGGCTCACACGCCTGTGTGGTCATTATTCTCAACTCAGTGAGTTACACGGCCTAGACACACGTCCGTGTCCTTTGCCCGTGTGAACCCTGCACTAACATGGCCACACACGCCCGTGTGGCTCGAATTCAATGAACGATGAGTTACACTGCTTGACACACGGTCGTGTGGCATCGATAGCCACATTTTTCGGCATCTAAAATTCATAAAAACATGGGTCTTCGATACGCACTTGAAGAGATTTCGAAGCAAAAATAACGTAGAGGATCTTCAAAGCCTAAAACAATCATTCAGTTACACAATTAAGTCATTTAATCGACAACAATTCTCAATTACGCGCATAATAGCTATGTCGAATATTTCGACACGAAATCTTCAACGGAACCAAAACTTACTGAAAATTCAACGATGATCATTGAAATTGTCGTGTTGTTGTTCCCTACTTTTGATATTCCTGCCCAATAGGGAAATAAACTATCGTCTATTAGAGATTCTGACAACACACAAAATACTCAATTCAAAGTAAGTTACGATAACAAAGGAAAACCGTGGAAACACACGAATTGATAGTGACTTACTCGATAGCCTTCCGACCAATGACTAATAGCAAAATTTCAACTAATCCTGTATTCCTTACGACCACAATCAACAAAAATAAAAAGAAAAGAAAAAGAATGAAGAAGAAGAAAAAGAAAGGTAACGAAGAAGAAGAGAAGAAAACTAAAGAAAAAAATTAAAATAGAGAACTAACGTTAATTAAAAATTAACTTTAAGGAGATTTCTAGCATTTAACAAAAATGTTCCTTATCATCCTCTCTAGAACTCGAACACGCGACCTAACAAAATACATACGCTTAACCAGTGAACCAACAGGCTCATTCTTGACACAAGTTTACACTGAATTGAACTTAACTATGTAATGCATAGATATGAGTTGTTTTAAAATAATAAAACTTCTAATGATGCGAAAACTTCTAATGATGCGACTTGAACTCCAGACCTTAAACACAATAACAGAACACAGAACCACAGATACAAAAAATTAATTACTGTAGAATTTTGCAATTAAACACTCAAAATTTAGGGCATTACATTGAATACATTATTTAAGATTATACATTCAACTGAAATTCATTTATCTTTTAAATTAACTTTTCTCTCTCACTTCTTTTACCCTCGTTCTAGTTGCTTAGCATTTAATTCAACATTGGCAATAAAACTAAAGTGAAGACAACTATCCTTTTTGCTTTATTAATTATTAAAAAGGCATAAAATTCTTTTACCTCTCTAACTTTACCA
>JABEZY010271582.1:0-12890 GCA_013467495.1 Gossypium gossypioides
CCACGGCGATCTGAGCACCTCTAAAGGTTACTTCTTTCCTTTTTATTTATTTTATTCGTATGTAAAAAATAATAATAATAGTAAGTGAAAAAACAAAATAAAAAACTGTACATGTTAACCTTTGGATCGATTGTATTGCTCTCAGTTATTGAGTTTTCTCTTTCGGTTGTGGAAATAGTTGTATTTTATTGATTTCCAATCTCCTTTTTACAATATATTCCATGGCCTTTTATAGCCATTCTAAAACAATATAAAGAAAACAAATCTGTTTATATTACAAATATTTGATTTCTTTCMATGTTTKTTTCTTTTTTTGCAGGTGAAGGCRTGGAGACTTAGGCTTYGYGCAAGACRGCTRCGGCGCTGTTAACCCTTAGAAACCCTAGGGTTTCTGACTGTTTGGGCCACTGGATTTTGGGGTTTGGTTTTGGGCCACATAGGCCCACTTGTAATTTGGACTGTTTTACCCAGGCCAAAATCGGGTATTACAGCATTCACATGAATTGTAAGTCATACATTTACTTTTTATCAAAAAAACATGTCAAGCATTCATTAAATAAACATAAAATAAGTATTAAACTTGTACTAGGATCACTTAGCAAAATTTCTCAAAACTATTACGTAGGTATCGATAATAAAAAGGAGGTATCGATAACTCTCTCAAGTGACATCGATACTGCTTGGAAAATCGATAGCAACCTAGCTTACTATTTATCGTTTTAAAAACCCAAAATTTTAAAAATATTGGTACTACTGAACAGGTATCAATAACTTCACCCTGAGTATCGATACTTGTGATAAAATATTGATACCAGCTAGCAAAACTGACTTTCTGCACTTCAAAAATTTCAGAGGTATCATTTTTAAAACTCAAATATCAATACCTCTGCTCCAGACATTAAAAACACAGCATATATCAGCATATAAATCATACCAAAATAGTTCTAAACGACATGCATCAGTTACCTCATAAAATAAACACAAAAATGTTCCATATAGTAGTCTCAAACATCATATTTTAAGTCCACAAATCATTAAGCTTAATAGGCATGCAATCAACTAAAAACCATAGCAAAACTGATATAAAATCTACCATATTGCATTTTATTCCCAAAAACAGAAATAATAAAAGAACACCTACTAATAGAAACTAAAACTCTAGCTTGGATCACCCTTCGAGACCACACCGCTCACACCAGCACTACTTATCTACAATGGTTAAAAGGGAGTGGGTGAGCTTAACAAGCTCAAGGAATACTAAAAAAAACCACTACACAAACAAGTCATTATGCATCAACAAAGCAAACATGCAATATAATCATAACATATTCTACTCCTATGTCATGTTTTACACATTTAATCATCTTTCATGAATATTTACACATTAATCACATGAATATTTAAGCATATAGTACAACACATATTAATCACATTTAGCCACTTTCAGTCACGTCTTATGATAGTTTGGTTCTTGAAGATATGAAACATAACGTGGACTCTATTATCACACATTGGATAAACGGATCTCCAACACACTGTTAATGACTCATAGAGTCGTACATGTCCCATAAGTGAAACGTATAGCTAACACTCTCCAACACACCAAACACATATATCCCAGTGAATGGAGTTTAGCTCACATTCCCTTATCTCTACGAAAACTGTCCCTGGGCCTCAACGCCCCATAAACCACATCATAAATGTGAGTAATCACAATCCTATGGCATGCCAACTATATCCAACGGTCTCATAATAACACAAGGCCAAAATATCCACTTTATTATCACATATTTACTTACCGATTCTCCGCACATACGCACTGCATATTCACATCATTAGCACATTATAAACACTATCACATGGAATGAATAACATACTCACATATTCACTTTCACATCAATCATAAGCTTATAGCATATGTCATAGCATCTCATGTATGTTCATAATTCACAAATTCACAAGCATACACATATCACATTTAATCATAGACATGAGAACACTTACTTTCGAAATTTAGAGTAAAGGTTTAGGCTACCTCTAAATTCCCAATTACACAATAAAGCATCTACGAGCAGCAATTCCAAAACACTCACCAGATATATGCTTTCACCGAAATGCCGAAAGCTCAGACAAGCCTTTTTTTTGCCTTTGTCTCACTCGTTGAAGGTCCTATCGAGTATGTCATTTCAACAAGAAAAACCACACAAACAGACAATCAAAATTCAATCATCGACTCACCTTAAACAACCAAAAACAATAGCCTAAGCTATGTTCACTATTAATTGAAACCTTCGACATGGAAACCTTTGAATTCAAATATCTCAGCCTACGCTTAATATTTTCACACAAAACAAATTCCGTTTATCTACATATTCATCTACGACTAATTCTCAACCTTTAAATTACACAAAACTACATGTTTCAAGGTTTCGATATTTTTTTACGAGTTTTGGCCATTATGACGAAAATTCATTAAAACTCGAGAATTCATTAACTAAACTTCAAAGTAACTTTAAAAACCTTCTAATTATGTTAAAACAAGTTGAAAAACACTTCAAAAATGAGTTTTAATCCGCCAACCCAAAATCCACTATTAATGACCAAAATTTCAGCTTTTATCTAAAACATGTGTTTTAATGGCTAGAAATTTGATTTAAAAGTCTAGATAACACTTAAAACTAATAGGAAGATGATTGGTTACCTTGCATGCAAGAAAAATAAATTTTGGTGAAATTCTAGAAATTCCTTTATTGAAGAAGATGATGAAATTAATAAAGTTTTGGGGTGTTTTCTTGGTTTCAATAGAGATTTATAGTTCAAGGGATGTTGGAAATCAATAGTGATTGGGAATTTTGAGATAAAAAACAATTGGAAGAACAAGAGGAGAGCGAGGGCCGGTACACTAGTAAAGGGGGTGAACCATGTAAAATAAAATTGGGAATAGGGGTTCATTAGGTTCAATTTTAAAATTCTGGGCAAATTGCTTCATAAAAACTCTCATTTTTGAATCTTTTACAAATCAGTTTTATTTTCAAAATTAGAGATATTTAAAACTCATTTTCAAAAATTGGTTTAACATCCTAATAGTCTTTGTCAGAAACATTATCGGTTACCAAACTTACGAAATTCTGAGCACATATAAGCTAAGATTCCTAAAATACCCTTGAAACTGCTGGGCCTAATTTTGGGGTGGTACACTAGGAGTACACCAAGTTGGTGATGGAGTGGGCTATTATGCATATAGTGGATACATGGCGTAGTCTTGAATACACCCTTCGAGTCTGTCTTAAGATAATTTTCTATCTTGTAATGGTCTGTAACAAATCTGATGTAATAAGTTACTTATCATATATTTATATATATGTCATTTTAAATTTCCAAATGTTAAGTTTTTCTGTTGAGACTTCAAATAACAAGTTTAAAATAAGTGAAAAATTGTACATTATTTTTGTTAAATGTTTTGTCTCGCTTAGTGACACCCGAGATCCGGACCCGGTGAATCGAGTCAGGTTGAGGGCATTACAAGTTTGGTATAAGAGCTCGATTTAGTCAGTTCTGGACAGCTCTTTTGAAAGGTGCCCTGTATGCATAATATGCCAAACCAGCCTTAGTCTCTCAAGTATGTGAAATATAGTTGTTATTGTAAAATAATAAGTAAGACAGTAGAGAGAGATAAAGGATTAATTCATTAAGAAATATGGAAGATATTAGACGGATCCAAGAAAAGAAAAATGAAATTCACAACTAAGAAAATTCTAGTTGCCATCATCAGTGTGTGTAACAGTTGGTTCTACAAGGAACTCTTCTGTCGTAAGAACTCCTTCTGTTTGTTCAACACCCTCTAGAAGTTGGTGATAGTGGTGAAGAAACCATTTGTATGTTTCCATTTAAACTGAAATTCTTCCCACTCTTTGCCTTCAGGATTGTGAACATCTAAATTCAATGAATTAGTAGAGATATCTTTTAGAAAATCGAAGCCTACCTGAATTTAGTCTATTAGACCAGCGGATACCTAGACGTGAAGAACCAAGTTAGACTTTAATTCTAGCAATGTCTTAGTTAAATTCTTTGTGGTGTATTCTTAGTACTTTCTGAGAGCTTCACCACTGGACTAGCGTAGACTATCCAGTTCAGTCTTGTAGTGTAGTTTTTAGGAAGTTATCATGATTTTCTTTATTTCTTTCGGTTGTACTATATCTTGGATGTTTTTATTTTCAAGCATGAACTAATTTTCTAAATACTTAGGGGAGATGAACCCTATGATGGATTATGTCGTTTAATTTTCATTTTATGCAATAAATATTTAGTTTCTTTTTCTCAATTATGTGTGCTTAATTCTTGGTTTTATATTTTTATATTATTAATCCATATTCAATGTGCTTAAATCAGAGGTTGAATGGACCCTGTTTAAGATTAGATCTCATTTAACAGAGTGGAGTTGCAAGCTATCTTAGAAATAAGACAACATAAATCTACCGGATTAGAGTCAAATCAAATAGGGAAATCCATAGCACGAGTTAATGCGATAATAGGGGTTTTGATTAGACAAAAATTCCAATTAATCAATCTAGAGTCAGTTGCTATTATGTTCGAAAAAGATATTAGCATAATTTAGGGATTTCTACGTATCAAGATACTAAGTAAAGAAATTGTGTATTTTAGATTGATAGTGACAGTTTAAGTCATGGTGGATTCTTTCTTGGGTATTGTTTCACTTCTTGGTTGCTAATCGTTTATTTTCCTGATTTATTCTTTACCGTGTTCGTTACTTAATTAATTTAGTTAATTTTGGTTTTAATCAATCACTCGAATTATTTAGTTAATTAATAGAAAGACGGTAATTACTAGTACTTTTAGTCTTCGTAGGAACGATATCTTTGCTCATCGTAACTATAATATTAATTGATAGGTACACTTGTCTTAGTCAAATATTTAGTTAGTTTCGTGGACATCAATATCGTAGCTCACTTTCACTCTAAACACACTTGAAAAACTTTATCCTTCTCTTTTCGATCATCCTCTCCATCCTTTTGAGATTGTTGAATATTTTTTTGTTGTGATCTATAGTTGATTCTTATCCCTCTTTATAAAAAAAGAGTTGGCTAAATCTTGGCGGATACGCTATACGGTGAAATATCTTTAAGGACATTTTTGAATAGGCCTCAAGCTATTCAACTCATATTCTCAATTCTTCAACTTGGTGCAATATTTACCAACAATCTTATGGATATTTTTGTACTTGGATGTTGTCCACACTGTTGATGCCCATAATGGTTGTTGTCATTATTGCCATAATGCTGCATGTATTATTTTTCCATGAATGTATCATGTGTAAGTTTTTACTATTATCTTTTTGCCCATATCCTAACGATATTGATATTCATGTTGTTTGAGATTCTCATGCATCAATAACAGGTATAAAAAAGGGTGAGATCCAAATATGTCTAACAGGCTAGAGCATGTAAAGTATGTTATTTTTAGGATTAATTGTTTGAATGAAGCATGATTAATTGTTTGAATGGAGCATGAATTCATGATTTTATGTTACATGAATTCATTTGTAATTATTTAAAAAATTTTGGCCTTAAAATAGAGTTTAATAAAGTGAAATTCTTATTATAGTAATAATGATAATTTACTCTAAACTTTGTTAATATTAATTTTACCTTCAATACGGGCTAGATCAAACCTTAAGTTAAAAACTAATGTTTTAATATACTTTGAATTGTATGCTTTTCTATGTTTGTGTATGTGAGAGTTGAATTTATTTTAAACATGAATTATGAATAATATTCTTTTCAGATTGGTTACAAGCCCATAATAAAATTTTGAAAAAAAGAAGGAAACAAAAGAGGAAATTGTTTTGTTTGTGTCAAATCCATAGTTGGTTGCTAGAAATAAGTGTGATAGTGTGAAAGTGCATGTTAGGAACGATTCTAGCTAGGAAAGACTTGGTGCTTAAGAGTGTCATATACACCACCTCTGTTTCCTAGGAACCTACTTGTTGCTTTATTCTTAACTATGCTTACTATTCCAGTACACAACTGTGATGTCAAATTGGGTCATTATATAACTTTCTACAGAAATCAAGAATGGAGAAATGATAATCATGTTAAGCCAAATGCCAATTTGATTGAAGTGGATGATATAATTTTTGTGGACATTTCTCAAGTCAATATTATGACTAATATGAAAGAGTAGGTGATAGACAGTGGAGCCACTATGCACATTTGTGGCAATTAAATTTCATTTTTGTCTCACTACCAAGTGGAAGAATGAAAAGAGATATTTATCTTAATGACTTTTGAAACTACACATGTTCTTGGAAAAGATAAAGTTCTATTCAAACCTATATTAAAAGACCTTAGCATAAGTGAGTTATGGCTAAAGTAGTCTAGAAGATATTTTTGTATCTAAACAATGTTTAAACATTTGCGGAACTTATGATCTAAATAGAACCTACTACTAACAAAATTTAATAACAAAGAGAATTTTACCTTAGTTGTAGCAGTGAAAGCTACTTGTTGGTCTTATAATCTCAATAAAGCTACAATATAAAATAAGAGACTTTGATAAGAGAGTTTAGGGATACAAAAGGTATGAAAATTTAGAGTTTGGGGTTTTATGTAAAAAAAAGAGAAATGAGAGGTACAATTAATTGGGGCTTCAAGAAATAAATGTCGAATAAGTTAATTGGGCCTGATTTCAAACCCATAGATGTCTAATCACGAGGCTAGAATTTTATTCTGGCAAATCGCGTGGCATTAGGCAATTTCTTTACTTCAAATCTGTCTGAGTCAGCCTAACTCTCGAAATATGAAAATTCTCACAGAAATTCTCTGAGGCATCGAAAAATATAGTAGAAGCAACTCAAAACGAAAGAGCAACGAAAGAACTAGAAAGCCACAAGAAAGTAATGTACACAAGGTGTTTGAGTATATGCTCTCAATATATTCTTTAACTCAAGGAGTGAAGTACAATGGGATGAAATTATTGCAAATGAGGGGAATGCCTCTATTTATAGTTTAGCTCCCCAAATCGAACGGTATAGATTGAATTACATCAATGGCTGAAATTAGTGTTTATCTACAATATGAGAGTCCTAAAGGATTTAAGTTCTATACAATCTTATCCGTTAGGGTTTACATTAACCATGGTAACTCTAGTTTTACTAGAGTGTTTCACTGGGCCACCAAGGCTTCAAGTAGATGGCTTCTCCGTCTGTTCCATGAATCAGATCAGTTCAAGTGGGTCAAATGAGCTTCATTTAATCAGTTAACCTTCATGGGATGTTCTGTGTGCATTTGTAACGAATTTTGATCCGTGGCCTCCGACCTTCTCCCCCACCCATTCTCGCCACCCCCTTATTGCGTCCTCGAAATGACACTGGTTTGACTCATCTTAGAACTACATCAATGCCTCAGCTAATTCCTAACTAGTCTCTCTATCAAGAAGTTCCATTCCTCGGAACATATGCCTCGGCTTATGTTTTCGTCATCGCCTAACTCCAACTGCTTCTCTCTTTTGTATCTCTCTCACAAGAGCCCACAACTCTTACTTGACCCCATTATGACTTGCCTCAATCGAGATCCCCTTAATCCTCACACATAGGCTTAATCATGCCCACATTGAACACTGAGTTAACCTTGAGTATAGTCACCAATTCCGGTTTGTAAGCCTCTTGGCCTACTCGCTTCAAAACTCTAGAAAGGTCTTTGTGTCTTTGTCAAGCCAACAATAAGTCAATAATGTAAAACACTAGATAAGTGTTTGAGATGTATCTTGCTTGTAGCATTTACTCGATTCAACTGTCAAGTTCGCATCATTATTTTCCCCCAAAATTCGATGCATAACCTACCTCTCTTGTAACACCCCTCACTCAGCTCAGTTGTCGGACCGAGCTATAGGATGCTACTTCAATTATTAGAACAGTTACATACAGTTTATTTTGAATAACTCAATAAAAATTATTAAATCATCACTTAAGTACAAACTGATAATACTAGAAAGAACATATGTTTTCTCCCTACTTATTGGTTAATTTGTACCCATTTAGTTATCTTTAGCACATATTTTAGCATTTTTAGTTTAGTAAATTACATTTTATAACTCAGTAGATCTTAGCTTATTTATCCTTAATTTTTTCATGTTTTAAATGTCGCTGTATGAGTACTTTCAGATTGCGCCCAAAATTATTGCCACACCTAATAGCTATCCAGATAATAACAAAAAGGTGTGAATTGTCCAATCTGGTACAACCAACTTGTACGTATAGAGGCAGCATGATTCTGATGAAAGGACACCTGTGCTATTTGGATAACTATTAATATGGACGTGAAAAAGAGAGAGAAAGAGGATTATCTTCTTCGACCTATCTTTTGAAACTTTTCGGCGATGGCAGCTTAAACCTCCTACAAGTGAACCGACGTGAAAAGAATGCAGATTAACTCTTAACCAGGAGCCCTGAGTGCGACACAAGAAGGAGTTGAGAAATCAAGTCGAGATTTTTTAGGAATAGTACTCTCCACTTGTTTCTTTTATATTTATTTTCTAAACGATGGTAATTACTTTCTATTTCATGTCTGTACAGAAGTATACATGTTTTCTGGGTTAAATGTTATTTTATTCAATCTTGCTTCTACTGTTTAATATTTGGGTTTGAATGTTTTTAGCATTGAAATGTTATTGCGACCACTAACACTGAAAAGTGCAGCGACAGTTCAAGCTAACAAGCATGACAACGGAAGTTGCTTGAGGATTAGAAGAATTTAATCCACTTGTTCTTAATAGTGTTCCATTGCCATCATCAGAAGGTGTGGCTACTGTGCATGTTTAAGTCTTAGATTAAATATAGAATTTAAGCTTGGTAAGATATTCATTGCAATTTAATGCATCGACAATCACCTATCTTTTTATACCTTGTGAGCACTTAGTATTCTGTTGAATATTTATGTTGGGGATCCCAGTTTATCATTATCATATTTTATAGTATTGTTTTCAAGTTATTACTTCGACAACTACTCTCACAATTTATCTCGTTTTTATCTATTGATTGCACTATCATTGATAGACAAAAGACAACCATCCTCATAGGATCGATATCCGACAGACTCATACCTATCTACAATACTTGCATCGACAGTGTACACTTGCACATTATTGCTGTGACGTTAAACAGCTGATCACAAACTAAAATAGAACTTATTCGGATTTACAATTGTAAATAAATTAATTCAAACATGAAGAATGACTAAATTACAACTTTTTAAAACATGAGTACAAGTACCAATACTCAAAATAAGTATTGATACCCTTATTAGCTTCAAATTGAAAAAAATCAAATTAAAATCTATGAGTATCGATACTAAATTAACATGTTCTTTATTTTTGTAAAATTCTTCCAAAATCATTAATATCGATACATCAGATTTGGTACTGATACTTTTTCCACTAGTATTGATACTAAATACAGGTACCGATACCATTTTGGCAATTTTTCATTTTAAAAAACATTTCATTTGGTACAGTACCAATACCATGACTATGGATATCGATACTTCAAGCTAAAATGGCCAAAATATTACATTTCATGTACATTGTCAAGCTCAAACCAAAACCAAATCAAAAGATGGCTTAGACACACTCAAAACCTGCATAAAGTCAATAAAAAACATACCAATTTACCATATTTTAAACACATTCAATCATTATACCAATATGCCTCAAATGGCACCCAAATCAATCAACCAATACATAATCCACAATGTAACATTCAGTTAACCTTGCAATTAACCAAGGTAATGTCATCAAACTATTAACCATCCATTTAAAATCTTACCAAACAACTCATCCTTTGAAATGATCCACCATATCAATCTTTTTAACACTTAAACATACTTGTAAGCATTCAAAATTCAAGCATTATATAAGGACCATAATCACCATCGTCCAAAAATTAACACTTAAACATATCAAAGCCTATATACATGCCACATAACTAAGTCTATAACGATTTAAAAGTCTATCGAGACTGAAGCTGGATAGTGTGAGCTTTAGGGGTGATCTGATAGACACGTTCAGCAAAGTGCCAACTAAAAAAATAGAAAATGAATCAAAGTAAGCATCAAGTATGTTTAGTAAGTTCATAGGTTTTAAAACATTAAAACTCACCTCCCGTCAAATTAACATACAAATTAACTAATATACAATTTTCCTGTCACCACATTTCACAGATATCAGGTGAATATATAACATTCGATCATATAACATTTTAATTCATTTCATTCCATACAATTCCATGTTATTCCATCATAACATCCATTTCTAATTACAATATATATTACCATTGAATCATCGTCTCTTTTACAATAACCATTTAGCCCAATGAACTATAATAAACAGACACGGATACGTGAGTAACCACTAACACACTTGATTGCTCAAACAAGCTATACCACTAATACTCACCTGAGCACCGAAGTGCTAAACCCGTAGGCATCATATGTCATAAGACATTTCTTCCCTCCAAAATACTCCAAAGTCTCCATAGAGACAATCAGTAACGACGATCTCCATAGAGGCAAATTCGGTAATCTACAACAAATGATGGATTCTAGTTCAATCTGTGAATTCTCCATATATCAGTATCATTTCACATACATAACTCGTACAGCACACTAACAACCCTATTGGCATGTCAATTGTGTCATATTCTATATTCATCCAAATTCAATACACATATTGGCACAACTCTTTACAGTTCAGTCATTTCCTCACCCTTTTGTACCGATTTGTAAACATTTTAAAACACATTCAAATAATATAATTTCACAATTCAACCACAAATATTACATAAATATACATAACTATACCATATGAACTTACCAGATACAAACAACAATAGTAGAAGTGTGTATCAGCCCCATACCAGATCCAATCGCCGAGTCATAACACCAAGGTATTACATTCGTTATTGGAGAAATTGTTGTTAACTTCGATTCATTTCATCATTTTAATTGCACTACTAAGACCAAATAGCGTTTACAACATAATTTAGAAACCTATCTTAATTCAATTCAAACTTCTGACGGTACTCATAACAATTTGTAATTGAATCAGGACTAAATTGTAAAGTTTTCAAAACCCCAAGCCCTCGTCATAACGTTTAGGGGTTCCTCATTACGATGTCAGTTATTGACTTGAGCTCGTCACGACGTGGTACATTTGATGTCGCAATGTGCACCATGTTTCATCCATTTTTCCATATTTCAAGTTTTACCACCCAAGTCTTGTTCAATTAACATATTCCAAATCAATTCAACTAATGTATCATTCATATCATTCACATGTATCTATTTCCATATTTCAACACCATATAATTCTCAATCAAATTTATAAGATTAACACAACTATTAAAGTTTTATAAATAAGTTCATTAAATCATCATAAAATAATTACTCCATTAATGTTTCAACAATTCATTTACACTTCTCTTATATATTAGCAATTCCATCATTTATAACAACTTTTTAATATTACGCCCTTCTATTATTTTCTCTCCTGCTCCTCTCCACTCCACACCCTATAATATATGTTTATGAGTATTTATAACTTATAGTATAGCATGCTTATATGCAACATTAATTATGGTTTCACTACTTACATATTTTTAATAAGGTTGCCCACTAGAGTAGCAGTCACTAAATTATTTATATATTGACCTACAAAATTCAAAATTAAGATCCACTTTTTTTAAACTAGACTCAATGAAATTTTTACCATAAAAATTTTAAAATTTCTACTTAATTCAATTAATACAGTTTATTCTTTAAATCTTCCCTTGTTCTTCTACTAGGAAGCTCTAACCCTTCTTCACTAAAAAATTATTATCTTTCAGCACAAGTCTCGTATTAAGTTTTTGTTTGTTTTCTTTAAAAATAGACTCATTAAGATTTTATTCATATAAATTTCAGCTCCTAAATTTAGTGATTTTTTAAATTTAGAACAAGGGAACTCGAAATCATTGTGACATTGTCTCACAAAAATTATTATATATCATAATCTACAATTTAATTTCTTACAAAATTTCTTCTTTGAAAAACTAGACTCAATAGTATTTATTTCAATATTTGATTCAATCTCTAATTCAATTTCTACAATTTTTGGTAAATTTCAAAGTTTAGTTACTTCTGTTGTCCAAAAATTGTTTTAGTAAAAACATTTTCTTTCTCACTGTTCCTTTGCACTAAATTAGTTACTTTTAGTTACTATTCAAGTTAATCACTTATATTTATATGTTGTTAACATATTCATTTCTTTATCTTAATATATGTCATAATTATAAATCATCTTCACTCACTCACTTGAAAACATGGTGTCTCTTCATGTCATACTTCATCCATATTTTCTATCTCTACCATTTAGATTAAAATACACATTTTATACTTTTCATTCACAATATATTTAACTCAACTCATTGAAATATAAGTAAACTTAATTTGAAAACTTACCTTTTTTGACAAAAATTTCTTCTCTTTTGCTTTTCTTCCATTTCTTTCTCAACTTTTTTCATCTATTTTTCTTCATCACTACCATTCTCTTTTCATCTATTTTTCTTCACTTCTCTTTACTAGTTTCTTACTTCTAAGTTGATGAACATGCTCTCTAAGATCTTTACTACCATTTTTCTTTTTGATGCTCATATAAATTCTCATGATTTAAGTGAAATAGTGGAATTGATAATCAAAGACCAAATTGTAAAAAAAAGAAACATTTTTCTTCCTTCATTTGTCATTCAAGTTAGGGAGAGAAGGATGAAGAAAACTCTTCACCTTTCCTCCCTTTCATAATATCATTTTATTATTAAAATATTATCAAAATATCTAATTTAT
>JABEZY010271587.1:0-14614 GCA_013467495.1 Gossypium gossypioides
TATAAAAATTAAATAAACTTGATTATTAAATATACAAAGTGGAAAACATAGACCAGAAAACCAAATCTATGTACAGACTCCCTAGACCCTTTTCTTAGCCAGCCAGCACCATGTGATAGACGAAAGACTTTTCTTTAATTTTAAGCTATGAAAATAAAAAAGGAAATAAGGCACATAAATTTAAATTTAATACCAATTTATGATAACTGGTGTCGTAAGAGTGATTCTAAGACTAATTAAATTATTATTTAATCTAGGGTAAATTACACCATTAGTCACTAAACTATGGATAAGTTTTTGTTTTGGTCACTTAATTTTTCAAAAGTTTTTATTTAAGTTATTTGACTGTTAAAATCGATGCTATATGGCTTTCTCTATTCTTACTGCCTGCACCAATCAAAAGCTTTATTTCCTCTTTTCTTCTACAATTTAGTTTTGTTTTCATGAAATAGCTTTGGATGTCACGAATCTGCGAACCAAAATTCAAATAGTTTTTTTTCTTTGATCTTTGACATTGACCGTTAGATCAACTTGGATATAAGGTATGTTCTTCTACTTGTCGATAGGTATTGATCCACCGTACCGATCATCGAATTGTCTATTGGAGATCGTTGGCGGAACTCTTATATCAATATTAAAATTTTTAGGTCAAATTCTGCTATTAGCTCTTGTATTTTGTATAAATTGTAGGTTTAATACTTATACTTTAATTTGATTAAATTTAGCTCTTTTATTTTTCAAAATTTGAAATTTTAGTCTTGAACTAATGGTAATAATTAAATTTGTTTGGTTAAATTATGTCATTAGTCTTGTATTATGTATAAAGTTATAGATTTAGTCCATGTTCACCAATTGGATCATTCTTAGTGGTTATACTTTTTTTAATTTCAAAATTTTAGTCTTAATGCAAACGATAGTCGTTAAATCTATTAACTGATTTTTTTTGAGTAATATGTGAAAATAATAAACAAACATAACATTACACATGGGATAATATGTTTGACATATCAAATTTTAAGAATAACAAAACTTATCATTTAGTTAGAGCTAAAGTTTTCAAAATTCTAAAAAAATAGACTGAAAATGACCAAATTAAAAAACAAATACTAAATCCACAACTTACACAAAATATAATATCTAATATAAGAATTTAACTAAATTTTTAACCTTTTACCAAAATTTGTGTGTTGTAGAATTTTCATGCAATTCACACTTCAATCCAAAGACAATGTCTTGGGGGAATGAATTTAAAGTATGGCTGCCTCAAATTAAGTACCAATAGTCATGCATTGTATCATGATTAATTCTTACAATTATTAAAAAATCTGTCACTTTTTCCACTTGTACTTTGCACGCCTTTAATATTTATTTTGAATCACTTATGCTCCTCACCTTTAATTTATACGTAAACTCAACCTAAATCAACTTTTCATTTTAAATAAGAGCTTATTTGAGTACAATACAAGTATTGAGACTTTTTTCAGCAGTTTAATCTTTTTAGCAGCTAGTTAAAGAGAAGTTGCTTCTTTTATCGTACTGTTTTTCTTTTCTTTTCTTTTTTTTCCCATTCATTACATTATAATTATTAGCTTAATTAAAACACTATTTAAATGTTGCTACACACGAAGTGTAAAGCTCAGAATCATTCAAATCCATGTTCCTAACTCTTTAAAATGGTTATTTCATTTTAATATAAAAATTATTATTAACTAATTTTATTTTTGTTGAGTAATTTTATCTCGTATCTTATTAATGGTAACATTAAGGTATTTATACATACTATTACTGTTCACGACATAACCCCACTATTCATGACTTGACCCCACTATTCCTATGACTAACATTCTGAGTGGACTTCAAGTATCTTGGACACGTGTTTCACTATAGGTTGCATGCTAGACCATGCGGTCTCCCTTCTACAAGCTCTTTGGGTATATGCGAATTGAGACTGCAGCCTTCCCTTGGTTCGTGCGAGCTCTCCTTGTGAGCTAGATCTACGAGCTCCCCTTGCTATCCTCTTACGGTTTGCATCACACTCAATCGTCTGGTGGGACCTATCCGAGTCGCGGGTAGGCAACCCGGATCCTACCTGGTGATCACTGATGTATAACAATCTAGTCCCCTTATTGGGCCTAAGGAGTGTTATAAAGTGGCGCTCCTTAGGGTTATCATTTCATATTCATTACAACTTGTGTAATATGCATCGGTTGCTGGAATCTGATATGTACTTCGCCACGTGTACTAGTGGATCATGTTCGCATGCATCTGACCGTTGAAATTTCTCGGTTATTCGAATAGTCAAAGCGCAGGGAAAATTTTCTTTAAAAAAGGGGGTTTTCCGGAGCCCTAAGATTTACACTTAATGCTTTTGAAACTAGAACCAACTGAAGATCTTTCTTAAGGTAAAATTTTTTCTCCCTGTCTTTTTTTTTCTTTTCTTTATCAAACATGATGAGAATGAGAGGAGCCGGTGGCCGGTTACTCTCTTGTTTCCCACAGTGGGAACGTGCTTCCATGGCTTCTTTCGAAGCTAAACTTGTCCTTTACACTACAAAACATGAAGAAATGAGATGAAATTTGTATGCACGGGGGATTCAAATTCCTTACTTCGCATATGGGTTCTCCATTCTTGAGGGGGAACACAGGCTTAATGACATAAGCGATGGTAGTTTCCTATTCCCTTCATGGTTTGGAGGTTGGGTTTCACCTACCCCTTTATTCGTTCTTCTGTAATCTCTTGCGTGAGTATTAGATTGCTCTTGGAAAATTTTGTGGGTTCTTCTAGTGGATCGTGGTGTTGTATTTTATTGACTGTCATTGCCAAAACGAAATACTAGAGCTTACAATTTTCTAGAGTCTGTATTTACTAAAGGCTCAGAACTGATGGGATTGGTCGGGTTTCTATTATTTTTCTCCTTACAAAAAATACGAGACAATAATCGTGAACCGATGCTTTAACCTTCAGTTAAAATGGAAAAAATACATTAGGCTAAGATGCAAGGTCGTAGACGGGTTCGATTTTCCTATGGAGTGGTCTGCACTAAGCTAGGACATGTGTTTGTTTAAACGGATCATAAGAACAAATTGTGTGAAAGCTCAACTGGAAAGACTATGCGTTGGGAGTCCCTTGATCATTGAAGACCTTATCATTGTGAGGAACATATTCTGATACTGCCTGGAGGATCGTAGTCCTAATGGATATAGGCCAAGTGATAGAAAATGAGTTGTCAAAGAACTGGGAGCAGTTGCTGAGAATTGGTCATGGCCACATGGAGTTTATAGTAATAATAACGATGACTTGGGCGGAATTTTAACCAGTCTTAGGGACGAGCCAGAGAATTATTTCTACAGTTATTGTGGGATAAAGCCTCGTCTATGGATGGTGCCCCCCTAGCGAGTAGAGAGGGTTGCTCCTATTAATCTGTTAATTGCTCACACTAATATTAGGGTTATTGGTGGTACGGGTACAACTTACGCTTCAGGAAGTGACTCCAGAAAACACTTAACACTTCTAAAGAGATGTAATATGTTTTGGGCCTGTGAACTAGACTAGTGGCAGTACATAAGAAGTGTAGGACCGAGGCGGGGGTTGTTAACGTGGTTATCAGTAGCGAAGAAAAGACTGATAGCCGGAGGTTGAAGAATCGCCAAAAAATGAGAGCAGATCCTACTGGGACTTTTGCTATGGTGATGGCCACTGTTGCCTCTCCTATGAACTCTACTCATCGAGTGAGTTCTCTCATTACCATTGTTGATAACCCTTTTTTCCAACTTCACCCTATGATCTCTCTCCTCCATCTTCTATATAAGAATTGCCTGTCGAAGATAACAACGAAGGAGCTGCAATGGGTGATCGAAGATTTTGAGGTTTGAGTTCCTAAGACTGTTAAAGACCGAATGCGCGGCGCTAGATCATCAAGTGGCCAGAAATGCCTTTTTTTACCCAGCTTACCTCCATTTTGCACAATCTACGCACCGAGGCTACCATAATCAGTCTGGGCCTTAAAGAGAATGTTGGAGGGCCTGAGGCTCGTTACAAAGAGGTCGCAGCCTTATGTGTGAGGGATCGCAAGTAGTTTTTAAAAATGAGGAAGTAGAATGAGGTGTTGTATAATCAGAACCAGGAACTTGTTGGGAACTTGAGATCATCTCAGGTAAGAATCGATGAACTGTCTGCTGAGGTTGTAGCTAAAAAAGATAAAAATAGGGCCCTAGAGGCTGAGCTGAGGAGAGTTGGTGAAGAATATAGGGCAACCACAGATCACATCATTGTCGAACACAGAGCTTCAATGGTGAGCTCTGAGTAGAAGCACGCTGAGGCCCTAGGTTGAAGTTAAGTCCAACATCCTTCTTCACACCTAGGTTACAGTTGGCCTCTTTGACGTTCACAAAATTGACTTTGATGCCCTTTGCGAGGTGGAAATAGATAAATTGGAAGGAGTCTGCAGTAAAATAGAGGGGTTCAATGGACTTTTACCTCGAAGAAAGTCCTGGTGGGACAAGTACTGCACCCACAAGTGATATCGACTACGCTATGGCTGAGCTTATTGTTGAGAATCTCGAAGTTGCTGAGGGAGAAATGAGGGAAAATAAATTTTGCGATGATCTGGTGATAGAGCAGAAGTCTGATTCTTTTGTAATTTTGTAATTTTTGTATTTCGATTTTTATGTAATGAAAAAAAATTTGAGTTCGATTGTCAATATTATGATGTTTTATCTCTTTGTAAACTTAAGCAAATTTTTGACTTAAGCAAATTTTGAATCTGAAGTAAACTTTCAAACATAAGAAAAATTTTAGACATAAGAAAAACTTTGAATTCACACAAGTTTCGGGGGCTTAGGCTATTTTTGAGCCACTTTTAAACTTAAGCTGCGAGCCTTAACTCTGCGAGCTCTTATAAATTTACTAATTATTTTAGAGGTTGCGGTCATAAATTGGCAAACCTTAAGATTACAGTCGGGAGTTTAAGCTTACGCTAACTGTTTGGGGGCTACGGTGTCGAACCTACGAGCCTTAGAATGATAGCTGAGAGCTTTTAACTCTCACTAACTGTTTGGAGGCTGTGGTATTAAACCTGTGACCCTTAGAATGACAGCTGGGAGCTTTTAACTGCCGCTAACTATTTAGAGGCTGCGGTATTAAACCTGTGAGCCTTAAAATGACAGCTGGGAGCTTTTAACTCTCGCTAACTGTTTAGAGGTCGCGATATTAAACCTGCGAACCTTAGAATGATAGCTGGGAGCTTTTAACTCTCGCTAATTGTATAAAGGTCACGGTATTAAACCTGCAAGCCTTGAAATGATAGCTTGGAGCTTCTAACTCTCGCTAACTGTTTGGAGGCCACAGTATTAGACCTACGAGCCTTAGAATGACAGTTGGGAGCTTTTAACTTTTCTAATTGTTTGGAGGTTGTGGTGTTAAACTTGCAAGCCTTAGTTTTAATAAAAACAAGTGTTATCAAGGAAAGATTTTTTATTCAAAGGGTTAAAAGTTACACGTAATACTTTTTGAGGTGTCGGGCATTCCATGTTCGCGATATAACCGTGCCCTCCATCCTCACTGGCTTGTATGCTCCATAATTATTTTTTATGACGTTATATGACCCCTCCTAATTTGGAGCCATTTTTCCCTACTGCGAAGCTAGTAAACTAGCCTATATACTTTTTAAGATAAGATCGCCCACTTGGAACTGTTTGTTTTTAACTTTGGAATTGTAGTAGCGAGCAACTTGCTGAGCACGTAGTGCGTTTCTAACTTCAGCTGTTTCCCTGAGCTCATTAATTGGATCAAGGTTGAACCTGACAGCCTCTCGATTAGCTTCTTCATTAAAGTGTTGTGTTCTGTGCGAGCTCATGCCAATCTCTGCATGGATCACAACTTCTGCACCATAAACAAGAGAGAAAGTTGTTTCTCCCATTACAGTGTGGGGTGTAGTTCATAAAACCCATAAAATTCCAAGTAGTTCTTCTAACCAAGGGCTTCTTCCACCTTCTTCTTTAAAGTTGTCAAAATCTTCTTGTTCATAGCTTCAACTTGTCCGTTGGTTTGGGGTGTTTTTACAAAATTTTGAGCTAAAGCTATCTAGAGGTCAGTATAGAATTTTTTGAACTTTCCTTAAAACTCTGTACCATTGTCTGTAATAACCATGCGGTGTACTTCAAACATACAATCAATCGATTTCTAGAAGAAAGACTCCATCTGTGTAACACCCCTAACTCGTATCCGTCGCCAGAATAGGGTTACAGAGCATTACCAGAGTTTTCAAATCAAACAAACATAAATTTCAAACATTTCAAAATCATATCAATAATCATATTACATCCAATCCAAGTCATACATATTGTCCGCTATACGAGCCTTCGAGGCCCTAAAAACACGTTAGAAACAAGTCGAGATTAAATCAGAAACTCAAAGAAGTTTTTAGAAAACAAGGAAAATTTTCAAAACTGCAGGGCTCACACGACCAAGAGACACACCCGTGTCTCAGGTCATGTGGGCATTCGAAATAGGGACACACTCACTGACTTGGGTCACACAGCCAAGCCACACGCCTGTGTGCCAAGCCGTGCGCTAAGTAGTGTAACAACCTGACTTGTAACCTTTTGAAAGGTACAGGGGACACACGGCTGAGACACACGCCCGTGTGGACAAAAAGAGGCCATTTTACAAGCCATTTTTCTCACCCATCTTGGCATGTACCTACAACTAAAATTTCACATATACAAGTCATAACAAGGCAACAAAATCATGCATATTCTAGCAATTCAAACATGGTATAAGATCATACAACCAATATACCCTTAGGCACCTCAAATGACAACATAAAAACATGTATAACCATGTACCCAATTTGGCCAAAATAATCATCTAACTTCTGACCATAATTGCATCAATACATATCATTGAATTTACTTACCAAAACATACCAAATGGTGCAAAACATGCCATTCAACTACTAGCATTAACATTCATAAATGACATTCACAATAAAGTACCAATTCACTATATTTCCAAACATACCAAACACTTATAAAAAATTAAGCATCATAACTACTTATAACCAAGCTAATTCACATAGCATACTTCTTCTTATATATGTTCCAAAAGGTTTACCTAATTAAGCACACAAGTTCAACTATCTTTACTAGAAACAAGTATAACAAGTTACTTCCAATATTTACATCCTTACAAAATATTCAAGTACTATAGACCATTTCCTAATACATGCCACTTAAACCAACTAGTAAGAACCAAAATGACTACCGAGTTGTTGATGATAGTGTGTGAGCTTCCGAGTCAATCCAATCAAAGTAACGATTCCAAAGGTTCTACAAGAATAAAACAAACTAATAAGAATCAACAAGCTTAGTAAGTTCAATATAAGTTCCCTTTAATAATTAACCGAAGACTATCCAATTAATGCAAATTTTAATACACCGGCACATAGCCTGCTAGGCACAAAACCCGAATAATCACCGGCACACAGCCTACTAGACACATAGCCTGGATAATCACTGGCACAAAGCCTGCTAGGCACATAGCCCGAATAATTACCAGCACACAGCCTGCTAGGCACATAGCCCGAATAATCACTGGCACACAGCCTGCGAGGCACATAGCCTGAATAATCACCATATTTCTATTCGTTAAGCATAACTCAATAAAATCCATAATTAAACCAATAATGAAATAGTATGGAATATTCAATAGATTAATAGTAACCATATAATGAACTTACCTAGACTGAATCGTAGAAATTGTAGAAGTTTAGAGACTATTATGCTATTTTACCTTTTCCTCATATATCTACAGATTCTTGATCTATAATGTAAAATTCTTCAACTATTAGCATATATTTCATTTCAAATCCAATTTACAATTAATACCCTTTTATTTTTTAAATTTACACAATTACCCTAAACTTTTACAATTTTTACAATTTAATCCCTTAACTCGAAATTCATCAAATTAACTAAATTTTCTCAAATAAATAATTTATCTAAATATTCTAGGCCCTCAAAAAACCCCTAATAAACAACAAATTCATTATAAAACCCTAATATTTTGCACAATTTAATCCTAAAATCAAGATTTAACAAAATCTCTTTACAAATTCATCAAATAGCATAATAAAGGCTCCAAATAAATAGTATTCATAAAAAACATTCAATATTCATCAATGGAAACTTCCAAAATTTTTAACAGAATCAAAAACGAAGGTACGAGCTAGCTGGACCTAGTTGCAACGATATCAAAAACATAAAAATTACAAGAAACGGGTAAGAATTGAACTCACATGCAAGGCCTAGATGCTTAGCCGATTCTCCCAAGTTTTTTCTATGGTGTTTCGGCAATAGAGAATTGAAATGAAGAAAAAAGCATTTTGTTTTACTAAATTTTATTTTAATTTCATTTTAATTACAATTTTGCCATTCAAAACACCTTAATTTATTAATTTTATTTACTTAGCTGTCCAACCTTAGCTACTAGGGTCTAATTTTTATATTGGTCCCTCCTCATGTGATTAATAGGCTAATTATTCATTTACTTAAACTAATTACTAACTTTTGCACCTTTTTTAATTTAGTCATTTTTCTTTAATTAACTATCTAAACGTTAATATTTCTAAACCAAATTTTAATACAACTCTAATGACTCTATGAATATTCTAAAAATAATATTTACAAGTTGACATGATGGAAATTTGTGGTCCCAAAACCACTGTTCCGTCACCACTAAAAATCGGGCTGTTACAATCTGCTTCTCCTTGATAGTTGCCAAAGCTTCAGCTTCGATCCATTTAGTGAAATAATCCACAGCCACTGTTATAAACTTTTTTTTGTGCCATGGCTATTGGGAACGAGCTAAGGATATCAATCCCCCAGGTTCCAAACAGCTAAGGACTTGATATAATCTGGAGATGCTTTGCTAGCTACCGCTAGATCTTGGCATTTCTCTGGCAATAATCACACGTGCGAACTAAATGATGTGCATCCTTTTGGATTGTAGGCCATTAGTACCCTTGCCTAATAATTTTGTGAGCAAGCAATCTTCCACCCAAGTGTTCACTACAAATGCCTTCATGTATCTCTTGTATCACATGCTCAGCCTCCGATGGTGTCAGGCATCATAGTAGTGGTTGTGAGAATCCTTTTTTATATAGTACACCCTCTAAAAGGGTTTACCTAGAAATTGTAGAGCAAAAATAAATCATTTTAAATTGCTATGCAATCAAGTAGTTTGATGGCTAATCATTCGTTATTCTGTTATCTAGTTCATAAACTAAAATTATTGAGATATGTGTGACATGTAACACAAATATATATACCTCGCAACTTTATGTTGTAATTTTGCAAACTCCTTTTTATCTGGGCAGTCACTTATCCCCTGCAATACACGAACTATATGAGTCATCCATGTGTCTTCTTGATCTATAATATATACTTTAAGTGCATCGTAACTTGGGGATTCCCTGTGCTCCAATAGAATATTTCCCCTTTGCTCGATGACAATGGATGATGCCAGCTTGGACAGAGAGTCTGCTTGTGTGTTATTGCTCATTGGGACTTGTTTTACTTGTATTTTATCAAACTCTACTAGCAACTGGGTTGCAATTCCATGGTACTTCTTCAACCTTGACTCCTTAACCTCATACTCGTCGTTCAACTATTTGGCAACCAATTGGGAATCTATATGAATTATAAGTTATCTCGCTCCAAAGTGGCGAGCTAATTGTAACCCTGATATCAACGCCTCATACTCTGCAGCATTATTAAATGTCTGAAATTCAAAAGAAAGTCTATACTGCCACTCGTTTCCTTCGAGGTCCACCAAGAGTACTCATGTGCCTGATCCAACCTTTGCCATAGATCCATCAATATAAACCAACCAATCTTTTGATTTGTCAGTGGTCACAGTTTCCTCCTGTAGCAGACTAACTACTATGTTGCATGCAACCAATAGAAAACAAATTTTAGTACAAATTGGAAAGTTTTCGTAAGCTATTATAGAGGTGACATAGTGGACCAATGACTGTCGTTAATATTTGTAGTGGATTATAGTTTAAATATATTATTTTTCCTTACGTAATATAGAGTTTGTCATTTATAAATCGGGTTACTTAAGGAACTGGCAGGTGGCTCAAACGAACATTTGACCCTGAAATCAGCTAGCACTTACCCTTTTATTGTTGTTCATGGAGCAAACTCTACTCCAAATTTAGCTAGCTCAATACCCTATTTTGTTACCCTTCCTTAGGTGTCTACCTTGGACAACACTTACTTCATAGGCTAATTAGTCATGACAACGATTGAGTGGGGTTGGAAGTATGGCTACAACTTGTGAGCTGCATCAAAGAAAAAAATACACTTCTCTATTTTCAAGTACCTCATCTTGCCGTTCTAGAGTACTTTTCTAATGTAATACACTGGAAATTGGTGAATACCCTCTAATTTGATTAACACTGCTGTAATTGTCTCCTTTGAGGTAACCCAATATAGATAGAGAGTTTCTCCTACTCGAGCTGACTTCAAAAACCGAGGGGAGGTAAGATACAACTTCAATTCTTCAAAGGCTATCTGACACTTTCTAGGCCACGAAAAAAAAGTTCTCAAAGCGTTGAAGAAAGGGAGGCACTTGTCCGCCATCTTGGAAATGAACCTGTTGAGTGCCACCACTATACTTTTGAAGCGCTGTATGTCTTTTATTATTCGGGAGGGAGGCATTTCCATGATCGCATGGATATTCTCCGAGTTTACTTCTATCCCTCTTTCTGAAATCATGAAGCCCAAAAATCTACCAGCTCGCAGATCGAAGGCACACTTTTTAGGGTTTAGCTTCATGTTGTGAGCCCTTAAGACTGCAAATGTCTTGGATAAGCTTCGCACATACTCCCCCATTGACCCACTTTTTACCAACATGTCATCCACAGAGACCTCAAGTTCGCGACTATCTAGTTTTTGAAAATTTTTGTTCACTAATCTCTAGTAGGTTGGTCCCGCATTCTTAAAGCCAAAAGACATAACCCGGTAGCATAAAAACCCTTCTTCTGTGATGAAATATATCTTTTCCTGGTCACCCTAATCCAACAAGATCTGATTAGAGCATGAGAAAGCATCCATGAAGCTCATAAATCTGTGACTTGCAGAGGCATCAACTAAACGGTCAATCGAAGGTAGAGGAAAACTGTCTTTAGAGCACACTTTGTTGAGGTTAGTGAAATCAATGAAAATTTTCCATTTGCTTTCTTCACCATAACCACATTCGAGACCCAATTCGGATACTCTACCTCCCTGATGAAACCTATCAAAAATAGTTTAGCTACTTCTTTCCTTACTGCTTCCACCACCTGTACCACGAATTTCCTCTTCTTCTACTTCACTAGCTTTGCTTTTGGGAGCACGTCCAACTTATGGACAATTACTTAGGGATCAACTCCCAGCATATCCGCTGTTGACCATGAAAAAACGTCTAAATTCTCCTTCAAACATCAGACCGACATGCTATTTTCTTCTACCACCAACGCTGACGAGATTTTGATAGTTTTTTCTTCGTTGTCACAAAATAGCTGCAAAGTTTCAGTATGTTCCGTGGCCTTAGGTTTTTTGCTTCTCTCATCGTCCCTTACATCCAAACTATTTAAATCTAAAACTTGGCCACCAACTCTACTACCTGCGAACTCTGCCATTCAACCATAGACTTTCGCGCTTGCTTAACAGATAACATATGGCACTGGCTTGCAGGTTATTGATCTGATCGCAAGAACTCAACCCAAGTTCTCGTCGGGAACTTGATCTTTATGCAGAACGTTACAATCACCATTTTTCTATCCTCATTATCAATCGCCCGAAGATAGCATTGTACACCATTAGGTGATCTACAATGAAAAACTAAACATACTCTGTAGTCGTGTACTCGCCATCCCCTAAAGTGGCTAGCAAAGTGATCAAGCTCTTTACCTCAATGGGATTGTTTGCAAAACCATACAACAGATTAGCCCGTAAACGACACTTATTGCTTCAACCCAATCTTCTAGTATGCATCCCAAGACAACACCTTAACTACACTTCCATTGTCTACAAGTATCCTTTTAACTTCAAAACCTGTAATTTTTTCTAAGAGAATCATCAAATCATTACCCTATTCATCACAGACCAATTCCTCATCATCATTTCCAAATTCAAAACTCTATCTGCCTTGCGAACGTGACTTCTTAGGGTCATTAACTAACATTACGCTTCTTATGTGTGTCTTCCTTTTTACACTGGAACCAACCCACTCTTCATCCGTACCCACAATCACATGGATGATACCTTTAACTTTCTGTTTACCCTTAGGATCCCTATGCGAGCCTTGACCCTGTTGGGAACCAATCTAGTTCACAAAATCTGCGAGCTCACCATTTCACATTGCCTCATCTATAGTATCATTCAGTGTGAAAAAATTATCAGTTTTGTGTCCCATGTCATCGTGGATGGCTTGGGTAGGATGCCAAGGCTTTTGACCTGGTTGAGAATGTAGGCACGAATGGCATTCAAGGGAATGTAAGCCTCAAACCTGCCCTAGGGAACGTATCTCCTGGTGTGCTTTGGCTGAGACCTCTAGGGAGCCTTGGGCGAATCACCTTGAGCTCGATTTTTCTGCGACCTATGACTTCTTATTCGCAATGACTGATCAGGAGGGCCTTGCCTATTGCGAGGTCTTTCTCTATTCCTAAACTATCTATCCTTCTTCTAAAAGGTACCACACGACGCTCCATTAATCTCCTCCGTTCTACGAACTTGTGGGCTCGCTCGTATAAGTCAGTCAAACTTTTTAACTTATTATGGGTAAATGAGCACTATACGTGATCATTCTATGCCCCTATTATAAATGCATCCATGGCCCACTGGTCCTCCAAATTTTTCGTATTGACGGTTGCTGCATGGAACCTCTTCACATAATCCTGAAGGGCTTGCCCTTTCTCTGCTTCACTGACATCAACCCTATAGATGTACTCATAATTACTCTATGGGCCCTGAATATTCCTAAAAACGTCTTTCCTAACTACGAGAAACTTCAAACTGAACCCCGAGAAAGGGACATGTACCTGTCTTTGGCACTTCCTTTAAGGGTCCTGGAAAAGGCCTTACACTTTACTGCATCTGATGCCCCAGTACATTCATGTAGTCGTTGTATTGCATCAAATGGGTTCGTGGGTCCCTCCTTGCTTCGAACATATCCTTTGGGACTTTGAAGTCATGCGACAAATTCACTGTTGTAATTTTAGGGGCCAATGGATTGTTAGAGCAGAACATCCAATCCATATCCTGAGATTCAGGGTGCAACACCCTTACATCCCTCCGCAACTCATCCATCTCATTTTGCCACTCTTTTACTTACATGCTTGCGACCTCGTCTTGTGTATTCTCATTATCCTGAAAACCAGAGTTGTCAGAATGCACATTCCTTCTCAAATCCTCGTTTTGCTTCAGCAGTTCTTGTTGAAAATCCTGTTGTTGCTCGAACCACGCCTCCTGAACGGCCACCTGCTCCCTCATGAACCTCATTTTCTCTTGAAGAGCAAAGAACTGATGAGGGGTTGCCTCTTGATTAGGAGGAAATGACAACCCTGACCGATGTAAATATTCGAGTTTAAAGGACCGGAAACTCTCTAATAAACTGCATTACTGAAGTTTTTCGATCTATCGGTGAACTATCTGAAAAATGAATTAGCTCCGTTGTGTTGATTGTCAGAACCTGATGCTCCAGCTTGTCTCAACGGAAGATTGAAGGGGAAATTCTCGTTTAGGTGAGCCATTTCTACTCTAGAACTGAAGAAATCTGATGCTCGGAAGTCTGTCCATGCTCACCGCACCAATTGTTGAGTAATTTTATCTCGTATGTTCTTAATGGGAACATTCATGTATTTATACATGCTATTACTGTTCACGACATGACCCCACTGTTCATGACTTGACCTCACTATTCCTAGGACTGACATTCTAAGTGGACTTCAGGCATACTGGACACGTGTTTCACTCTGGGTTGCCTACCAGACCATGCGGTCTCCCTTCTACGAGCTCCTTGGGTATATGCGAACTGAGACCACGACCTTCCCTTGGTTCGTGTGAGCTCTCCTTGCGAGCTAGATCCACGGGCTCTCTTTGCCGTGCTCTCATGATTCGCATCACACTCAATCATCTGGTGAGACCTATTCGGGTTGCGGGTAGGTGACCCAGATCCTACCTGGTGATCACTGATGTATAACAATTTTCATACGAATATTCCTTGATACTTAAAAGGCATAATGATAAATTAGCTCCCAACATTTACAATTTTCTATTAATTTGATTCTTCTTCCATTTTAGAGCTAAATTTGACCCTTGGCTTTTCAAAAACCAATAGTCAAGTCAACTTTTTTTAACGGAAATGTGACTAAAATATTAATTTTTAACATTGTTAACATGGCAATTCATGTGCGCATTATGGTAATATAACACTATTTGTCTTATATATTACGTTAAAAAATTGACTCTTTTTAAAAGATTGAGAGTCAAATTTAATTAAAAAAATAAAGACCAAATTTAAAAAAAATTATAAATATTAAAAGCTAAATATTACATTATGCCGACT
>JABEZY010271677.1:0-16573 GCA_013467495.1 Gossypium gossypioides
TATGCTCACAATGTCACAAATAAAGGTGAGTACCCACAAATCCTATGGCATGCCAACTATATCCAATGGGTCCACCATGCATGTTTCCAATATATTCAATCAAACATAGCATAGAAATCAATCATTAGTGTGCTCAATTTAATGTGGCAAGATGCTTATGTGTAACATGTAACATAACATTTAATATCCAATTAAATCAAGCAATTCATTTTCCAATTTTCCATAATCAATTACCAATTGAAACATGAACATATAATGATCAAAAATTTCAGTAACATGCTTAAAATCATCCTTAAATTTAATTTAATTAAATAGCACTACACCACCCAAAAATTCTCTTACCATTTTTTTTCAATACAAATTCAATTTTTTGCACATTTCATACCAATCTTGCAAAATCAACATTCATCCATAATTAATTAATTTTAATCATTAATCAAGGTATTAATTAAACACACTTGAGGGTCAATTTACCAAATCACCCTTAGAAACACTCACCTCACAATTTTATTCTATTACAACAAGTGATCAACTAGGCAATTTCGAGCTTCAATTCTAGTATATCTCGGTCCTCTTCAAGATTTGGAGCTTTAATAGAGGTAAAGTAGACATTACCACCTTTCTAAAGCTATATTAAACACAATTTTTAATTAACTATGCTAATAGAAATTCACTCACAAAGATACCTTACCAAATTTGTAACATCAAGTCAAAAACTCGATTCCTCACAAAATCGTCCTCTCCAACCCTCCTAATCACTTCCAAATATCAATACTAAAACAATTACACATAAACTAAGCATCAATTTCACATTTAAACAATTTCACAAAAATCTGGAAAATTAATTCAAGAAGATGATGAAATTCAGATTTCTTCAAATTACCTCACAAATCATGTTTGATCTTGATAAATAAGACCAAAAACCTTTTAATAGATCCATTTTGAGTTGGAACATCCATTGATTTGTGTATTTCCTCTCAAAATTCAAGATCCACCATTAAAGCACCTTAAGCTTTTGAAGAAAATGACATTGATAAAAAAATCCTTTAATTGACTCTCAAATCATGTAAAAATGCTAATCTTCATAAAAAAAGTTTAGGAATAATAATTACCTTTGATTCGTTCTAAATACTTTGATTGAGAATCTTAATTCAAGAATCTTGAGAAATTTCAGAATATTTTTTGCTACTTTTGAGAATAATTTCGGGTGAATTGAGAGATTATTTTGAGAAGGAAAATGGTTGGATCTATTTTCTAATTATAGATCTTTAAAACCATGAAAAGAAAATGAAATTTATAGCTTTTTAATATGATGTCAATGGCATGAAAAGTAGGCTAGATGCATTGTTTTTAAAACTGAAACAACCCATCAGAATTTAAAAATTAGAAAATTTGCCCAATGGCCATTCCCACATTTCCCTTGTTTTACCATTTAATTCTTTTCCTCCAAAATTTTGAATTTTAAGGTTTATTTGTCAAATAAATACCCTAAATTTTCCCTTATTTTACAATTAAACCCAATTTAATTAATATTTAAATTTAGCTCAAATTAACTCCCAATAAAAATTATTTTAAAATTCTTTTTCGACCCAAATTAATTATTTTCACTTATAATTATTTAATTACTTTAAAATTATTTTTCCAAAATTAATTTTATTTTTTCGGATTATTTTTTAATCGATTTTAGATGAAATTAACCTTTTAAATTAAATTAAAATTACAAGAAACACCATAAATTCCTAGTTTCACACTTAGAACCCGAAAAATATACCTGAAACTTCTAGACCTGGTTTAGGGATATTACAGTGGTTGCTTCTGTATTTTGGAAGTTTAAAGTAGCAGTTGAAACTCAATCAGGTTGCAAGCTTACAATTGTAAGGTCACACAATGGGACATAATACACTTCTGATTTGTTTTAAAAGTTTTGTGAAGAGTCAAGGGTTAAACATCAACTTACCAACACCTACACACCTCAACAAAATGGTGTTAGTGAAAGAAATAATCAAACTCTGATGGATATGGCCAGATGTCTCATGTTTGAAAGAACTTTACCAAAATATTTCTGGGCTGAAACAGTGAACACTACTGTCTACCTTCAAAACAGACTACCAACCAAAGCCTTGCTGGACAAAACTCCATTTGAAGCCTGGTTCAGAATCAAACCCTCGGTTGCACACTTAAAAATCTTTGGTTGCATCTGTTATGCATATGTTCTTGCAGTTAAGAGGGAAAAATTGGAAAAGAAGGCTCAACTGAGCATTTTTGTGGGATATAACAATGTCAAGAAGAGCTACAAAATACTTGATCCATCAACTTACAAGGTGTTTGTAAGTAGGGATGTAGTGTTTGATGAGAAGTTAACATGGAACTGGGATAAAGCTGAGCTAGAAAATTTTATTGAAGATTTAGTAACTTGGTCAAATGAAGTTGATCAGTTTGAGCAAGAAATGGATTTTGATGATTTGCCTGTCAGAGGAACCAGATTAATCAGTGAGGTGTATAAAAGGGTTAATATAGAAGCTATTGAGTTAGTCAATTATGAAGAAGCAAAAGCATTACAAGTCTAGAAGGAAGCAATGTTGGATGAAATGAAAATGATTCACAATAATCAAAACTGTGAGTTGGTTGAAAGGCCAGTTCACAAGAAAGTCATAGGGGTAAAATGAGTGTTTAGAGCCAAACAAAATGCTGATGGAACCTTGAACAGGTTGAAGGCAAGGCTAGTTGTGAAGGGTTTCAGAAAAAAGTATGGTGTTGAGTACTTTGAAACCTTTGCACCTATGGAAAATTAGATACTATAAGACTTTTGCTTGCCTTGATAGCTCAAAGGCAGTGGAAGATACATTAACTTGATGTGAAGTCTGCCTTCCTTAATGGATTCCTGAATGAGGAGATATATGTTGAACAACCAGATGGCTTCAAGGTGGCTAGTAAAGAAACAAAAAAGTAAAAGCTCAAAAAGACTTTGTATGGCTTAAAACAAGCACCAAGGGCCTAGTATGACAGAATCAATGGCTATATGTCAAGCTTAGGATTCAAAAAAAGCATCAGAGAGCTAAATTTATATGTGAAAAAAGTTAAAGATGAAACTCTTCTAATAGTGTCCTTGTATGTGGATGACTTGCTAGTGACTAGTGGGAGTGATGAATTGCTAGTAGAGTTCAAAAGGCAAATGGAGAATGTGTTTGAAATGTTTGATCTTGGTGAAATGACCTACTTTCTTGACATTGAAGTATCTCAAACTTAGTAGGGCATTTTTATAAGTCATAAGCATTTTCCTTGAAGATCTTGAACAAATTTTGCATTCAAAATTGCAAAGTAACTAGTACTCTAGTTGTTATTAGTGAAAAACTCACGACCCAAGGTGATTTTGAAAAGGTAAATGAATCTGGTTATAGAAGCCTTATAGGGTGTTTACACTATGTAACAACCTCAAGGCCTAATATTGTATTTGCTATCAGCCTTTTGTCTAGATTCATGCATTGTTGCAATGTGACAATGTGATTCACTTGTAAGCAGCAATGAGGATTCTGAGATACATCAAAGGGACTCTAAGTTAGAGAGTCAAGTTCACCAAGGCTGATGACATGAAACTTGTTGGTTTTGTAGATAGTGATTAGGATAGATCCGTTGATGATATGAAGAGTACTTCAGCGTACTTGTTTACCTTAGGATCAATTATTTTCTATTGGAGTTCGAAAAAGCAAACCATAGTAGCTCAATCAACAGCTGAGGCTGAATATGTTGAAGCTGCTACAGTTGTTAATCAAGCCATTTGGCTTAGGAAAATATCGGTTGATTTGAACTTGGAGCAAAAAAAAGCAACGAAGATTAAATGCGACAATCAATCTGCTATTGCAATTGCAAAAAATCCAGTGTTTCATGGTAAAACTAAGCAGTTCAAGATTAAGTTTCATTTTGTCAGAAAAGTGGAGCAATCATATAAGATCAAGCTAGTTCATTTCCATTATGAAGATCAATTGGAAGACATCTTGACAAAACCTCTCGGAACAGCAAGGTTTGAGAACTTAATAGCCAAGTTGGGAGTTTGCAGCACGAAAGCCAATGAGGAGTGTTAAAAATTGGTTTACTTGCAGCTAAGTTTTTTTGTAGTTGCAGCATGATAGCATGTTGTCTTTTGTTGTTTTTGTTACTTAGTTACATTTGAACTAGTAAGATGTTTGTTGTGATTAGGTGTTGATTGACTTGATTAAATTAACTTAGCTATGAGTACAAGTTTAGTTTTATGAGTTTCAAGATATATTAGTAGTGTTAGGTAAGTATTAGGTGATAGTTTTTGTTTCACTCAAGCTGATTTCTTTTCAATTGACATATATTGATGATGAAATTTTCAGCCATTTTTCATCTTTGTTTTGGTCCTAAAACAAGCACTTGTACTTCTTTTGTTATTCAAAAACACCAACAACATATTTACTAACCAGTTAGTGAAAGATTTTGTTAGTGAAAGATTTTGTTCTAGATAATATTTAAAAATCTTCCAAGCGTTCTCAGCAAAGTGTTCGAATATATATAAGTTAACAATTGAGCAGATGTTAGAAAAATAGACAACTAGCTTAATCCCAAACAAATAGAAAGGGTTTTAGGTACCTTTACACGTTAGATCCCTATTTTTGTAGGTCAACATTACCATGTAGTCTTCTGGTTCAAGAGGACTAGGGAAATTTTTCCCTTCTAAACTAGGCTGAGGCTCTTTAGTGAGCACAAAGACTTGTAACATGGAAGCATAAATAACATTTTACAATATAAAGCAATAGAAAAATCGAACATAAATACTTTTTGTCATTGCCTAAGCCAAATCCCAAAATCCAAATGTTGTTACACTACTGTTGAGCATGTCAAACCACCAACGAGGTCGTTGAATTTAGCCGCATGAAAAATTGAAAAAACTCAAAGTTTTCTAAATACTCGAAAACCTCATTAGATGAAATATTTTCAAAAATTTGTTTTTGGTGCTCAGAGACCTTTAAGCTAGTTAGTATTTATAGTGGTGGTTCCCCATCAAAAACCATCAATCCTACTATCACACATATACCCACTACAACATAAACAAAGTAGTGGGCAACAAAAGTGAGAGGCATAAGAAACGTGGGAATGACCCTACAAACCATAAGGAGTTCCAACATTCTCCCACTTGGTTCGTATTGCCCATGAAAAATTAAAGTCGAAACATAATGCACAAATCATGGAGATATTTTCTCTTAGAATTTGAGTAGTATCTTCCATGTATCACAATATACCATGTCTCAACGCTTTATCCCAAATTTCTTAATGAATAAACACAATATTTGTTCCAAGTCCAAACTTTAGTGACATTTCTCAAAATAATCAAATTAATGTGCGTATAAAATATGAGAAACATCAAACTTAACAGAGTTTCTTTATAATAGTTCTTATAACAAAATTTACAAGGAGGGAACACGTCCCATAGTGAAAACATGATCCTTAAATTTGAATAGTGGCATGCCTTTAGTCAAAGGATGAACTAACATCTGCTTAGTGTTAATGTGCTCAATGATCACTTTCTTTTCTTTAACACGTTCCCTTATGACTAGATACTTAATGTTGATATGTTTACTTCGACTTCCACTTTTGTTATTCTTAGTGACCACCTATAAACGAGTTATCATTTATAGTAAAAATAACACCAAAATATATATTAATTAATTCGACGACGTCCACAAGTGCACGAATCAAATTATAATATAGTATAGTTTACAATGAAACACTTGGAAGTATTCTGAGGATCGTACCCCAGGGAGGATGAAATAAATCTATAAAAACCTTTTTACAATAAAAACTCTAAATAGTAATAATTAATTCCTATATTACGACAAATCATAAAATAGATTAAGGAGAGAAATTAAATAATTAAAATAAATAAAAAATGAGAAAATAAATAAACGACTTAAATTACTAAAACCAATCAGGAAGATTAACTCGCTGTAGGGTTTGTAATTAACTTCATATTTGGGTTTTAAGGGGGACTAACTATCGATTAACCAATTATTACCTCTCAGCCTCTAACTAATTAATTGATTGGTTGATACTTGTTTATCTCTCGACCTTACTTTCTCAACTAGGATAAACTACTATTTACTTAGTTCGACCCATCCCCCAATCTCGTCTAACCTATGATATCTTCCTAGGGTTTAGGGTTCTCAAGCCTAAGGTTTAAGAACGCATAATCTATACCAACTAATCCTCTCGGGAAACCTTAAATCCTCTATTAATCACATTCCTGTCCACTTGGTAATCTCCCCTAAAGGATTTATCCACTCATGTTATTAATAATTATAATCTCAATTGAAATAAACATGTAAAGAACACAAATAAATCAGAAGAGATAAAAGATTAGAATAATCATGGATTGACGTCGAGTAGAAGAACAGAGTAGTAAATCGTTTGATTGGAATAACAGAATATGTCGCTTGCGAAGAAGAAATAATTCGAATACTTTAATTAATAGAAGAACTCTTGAATCGAAACCGATTCCAAGAGGAGAAATTAAGAGTTTAGAAAAGCCAAAAGAAAATGACTTTAATCCTACTCCTAAACTACTAGGGTTTTTGATTGCGTATAAGATGACTTGGTTATATCAAACCCCTAAGGTCTTATTTATAGGAGTGTTGGCAACCCAAATTAGGTCTTCGACACGTCCTAGGTCTTCGTATAAAGTTGATCCTGCGGACGAAAATAACGCTGACATACTTGGGCAGCAAGTCAACCTATGTCACGCCATAGCCCTTGCATGGCGTGACACGACATGTGTTTTGTGACTTGTATCGTCTGTTTCATGCTTTGACAGCTCCGGAAGCTTGTGTATCACTCGTCCTTTGCTTCCACGCCAATTGGGCTTATAAATCATCTGTTGAGTATGATTCATATTTCAGACAAATTTGAGAGATAATTTTCTAGTTAAACACTATTTATTTGTTTCAGTTGAACTCTAATTAGTCTATATTATTTTATTATTATTTGACCTACGAATTTAGCCAATAAATAGGCTCTTTTACAACCTTAGAAAATATACTTATTAAATATTAGAACTCATAACACTTTTGGAGAATTTTGTATTTATGTTTTTTGGGTTCTTTGTTTTCGGGTTTTGGGGTTTAGTTTTTATCTCCATCTTTTGTACTCTTCGATATTTTTCCATTATAGTAAAATTATCTTTACCCATTGTTTTTTATCCTCTTTGAAGGGGTTTTTCCACGTTAAATTTATGTGTTCAAATCCTCAATTTCTTCCACTATTTTTACTTATTCGTTGCTTAATCGGGTCAATCCCCAACATCATTATCCTACACACTCAATTCAACATATTAGCACTACCTAAGGCCCGTGTCGACTTAATAGGTTAAAATACTGAGAAAAGGTGTTAAAAACACTTATTTTACTAATATTTAATCTTAACTACTAAATACCAAAAACATACTATTACATACTAAATTGGCTATAAAACAAGCTCCTCAAGTGCGGAAATAGACCAAATTATCTACTACATTTGACGGTCAAATACCCCCATACTTACGTCTTTGCTTGTCCTCAAGCAAACTAAACAAGAAAAAAATAAAAACCAAAAATAAACTAAACTAAAAACAAGAAATAAACATGCAAAGAAAAGAAAATGTACTCGAGCTAACTTGATACAAGAAATTAGATAGAAATGTATTAGCAAGACAATGTAAATAAATATATAACTCTAGAGTGATATACAATTGACTCACAATTTCTAAAGTTAGACAAGTTAGTTCAATAAATTACAAAGTAAACAAATAAAAAAATGTTAAGTATAGGTTTCCATCAAAACAGATATACAAATGTATACGTATGTTCAAATGAATATAATAGGTAAAAACATCAAAACTTGGCACAATTTCATCCATATAAAGTCCTACCTAAGTCACATAGGACTTTTCAACTTGTAACATTCTGCGGCTTAGGTTGGTTTGGAATTTAAAAAACAGGCTTGACAAATGGTTAAGCATGAAATTAGTTTGACACATTGTATTCTCCCCTATACTCCCCCAAGTATACATATAGCTCACCACCTTATGTCCACTTCTCTCACCTTCCTTATCTCTCCATTTACTAAGGCATCGTATAATATTCATGAGTACAATCATTCAAGCTCGTAATAATTTGTTTTAACAAATTTGAGCGTACCTTTTTTTCAACTCACTTTATTTTTATTTTTCATCGAGATTTTCTCGATTGTCATTTTATCTTATTTTTCTATAAGCTCAAAATCTTATACTTACTATACCATACAATTCCTTAGTTCACTTACTTTTTTTTTTCTCTTTTGAAATCACCGAGAAGTATCTACCTAACCCCTCAATATCAATGGCCAGATGTCTAAATCCATGCAAGGACCAAGAATTAAAGGATCAAATAGAATATAAGTTAGGCTTAAGGTTTCATTTTTGGTTCATCAATAAAATGGGTTCAGGCTCAAAATAGGTACTATGGAAAATATTAACAGGATAGCTTTTTGGCTCAAAAATGTCTACCAAACAATGCCTTAGGTCGTCCCTAGGTAATTCTATACATGGATTAAATCGGCCAAGTCTATCAATTTCTAAAACCTATAATTAAATTAAACATGCATGTTATTTATATACCTATTGTAACACCCTCACCCGACCCTGCGTCGAATCCAAGTATGGAATGCCATAAATGGACCGGTTTGGACTAATGACCAAATTTTAATCTTAATAAGTTTAAGACGGACTTTGTTAAATAATATATATCTCTTACAATAGAAACTTTAAATTAAAACAAAAGTTAATAACTCAAATTTCAAACTCTAAGGAAACAATTTATCTATAATATATTTGACCCCGAGGCGAAGCTTCTCAGGGTGCCCCCTTCCTATGTGCATGACACCTTACCAACGTTGATTCTTGATCGAACACCATCTGGCTTTATCCCTTCTCAAGTTCGTTATCTGACGAATCTTGCAAAAAATAGGTCAAAACTTTGGTAAGTCCAATGAACTTAATGAGTTTCTTCACTACCAAAATACATAACTTGCCCCTTTTTTACTAGGGTATAATCTTAAAAGAAAATATATGCTTTTGATCCCTGTTTTTACTTAGACTTTAGCGCCTTATCTGCACTAGAGGACTCTCGTATACCTTTCACCTTTCTTTATTGGCAATTCGACCGCTAATACCATAAGATCCTAGTCAAGCTTATGTCTCATCGATAGGGTTTTGGTGGTTTCTAAAAGTTTTGTTATCTTGGTGGATTCTCACTTTACCTACATGCTGCTAGGTATGAATCATCATTTCCTATTACCACGATTCTAAGTTTCGAAATCTCGAAGCTTGTCGAGATGTACCCCCGTCGTCCTCCTTTGGATAGGGTTCAACTATACACTCTATCCTCAATAGAGCTCCCAATACATTGTTCTCATTTTTACTTATTCTCTTATCTCATGATAGTTTGGTGTATTTATTGTCATTTCTTCAATAAAGCAACTAGTAAGCCCCATTCCACACTGGCTGACTTAATCTTATCTTACCCTTCTTTATCCTGCCCTACACTTGGGTTGCAAAGGCTTTCCAGATAACTTCACCACTAAGGCTTCCCAAATAATATGACACGTAAGATTTTCAGATAACTCGCCACAAAGGCTTTCCAGATAATATGGCACATAGGCCTTCAAATAACTCGCCATAAAGGCTTTCCAAATTACTTGTCACAAAGGCTTTCCAAATAACTTTGCCACTAAAGCTTACCAAATAATATGCCACATAGACCTTTTAAATAACTCAACATTAAGGCTTTGTTTGGTTTGCCACCAAGGCACCACATAAACTGTTATGTTTGATTATATGAATTTGCCTAAACTCAACATCACTTGAGGTTTGCCTATCATCGTCCCTAAGACACGTAGAAACCCTAGTAGACAAACGTGGCTCATTTGTCATTTCTAGAATTCGCCATGGCCATGATCTTTCCATATATTTGCTACACTGCCTTTTTCTCATGTTTTCTGTCTCGTTGGATGTCATTAAACACCACCATGGGGTATATTATCATATCAAATATTTTTCTCGACACTCCACCTAAACCCCCATTTCTCCAACCATACTTTTTCATGCATAATTCATTTAACATAATGGACATATTTACATAGATTTCACTCATATCCATAATAGAGTCATACTTTCCAACACATAATTTCTTATGCATGCTTACCACATATCATTATATTCTTGCATCACATTGTACACTCCATTTACATACTTGTTGATACTTCACAGAAAATACACACACACACACATACATAAAACAACTCCTCAAGCACAACTACAGCAACATCAACCATACAAAGAATCATCATAAAATAACACGCAGGAGTCGGGTCTAGAGCCTCACTAGAGACCCACTTTTACCTTGGCCCAAAGCTTTTAATTTGATTGCCCATCTTGATTCAATAGCAGCAATTGCTTACAAGATCACGGAATTTTCATTAAAATCCCCATTTACAAATAGTTTACTAATGTTTCAACTATATGTGACCCTCATTTAAGGCCTTCCTCTCACACCTTACTGTTCTTACATCTTTTAAAACCTTTACTCTTCAATAATTGTAACATACAAAGCTATAAGACTTACCAGAAGGTTGAATCATCTATTGGTTAAATAAAATATTAGCTCTAGCTTAACGAAGAAGAAGAGAACATTTAGATTAGAAAGAAAACCCATCTCGAATGTCCCCCTCCCTTTTCACCTTATATATACTCTCGGTCCCCTTGATTTCTCTACCAAATTTAGAGGTAGGTAAAAGAAAATCTAATGAATATCTACATTACTATTTGACTAGTCATGAGGAGGGTCAAATAAATTTGATTGACTTCCAACTAATCTCATTCCAAGAACTAACTTAAACAGTTCTTACGTAAACCGAGCGTACTATACCTTGGCAGTGACTCACGTATGGCGTGGTCTTCAAGACAGTTAAGTCTCATACAACTTTCTCATACACTTGGTAGGCTATTCGTGCTCAACCAAAACTCTTAGGTGTACTCTTCCTTAAGCGTACTTTCTTGAGTGTATTCTTTCTTTACTTGAAGATACCTTGTAATTAAATCTTTAGATACCACCAACAGGCGGATACTTTACGCCGGTATGCACCAATACTCTTATTTTTCAGTAAGTCAACAGGGTGGTGGATTATGCTACCATAGTGCACCAAAAAAGTTAACATGCATTCCTCACTAGCCTCTTTGGATCCGTCGTTTTTGGGGTGTGACAGTTTCCTCCTCCTAAGACATTGTTTCTTTTAGCAAGGTCCCTTCCTATTCTGAGGTCTTCAATTAATTACTCATTGTAGGCATTTTCAAGTTCAACAAGCATTGACACTTCTGTTGTTCCTCGTAAAGGCTTTGCCATTTAGAAAGTTGGGCCTCAAGGTGACACATCTTCTCTTGTATCTCTCTAAATTGCTCTAGAGAGAGTGCGGGAAGTGTCTGGTGGAGGTTGAGACTAATGTTAGGTCGCTTGGTTGGGTTTGAGAGGTAACTGCTAAGTAACTTGTACAGGTGGTTGAGTCAATACTTGGGACGAAATGAGCTCTCGATTAAGGTTTTTTGTTGGGTTAGCAAGGGTATCTGTTGAAGAATAAGTCATGGTTTTCGGCCTATGCTCATTGTACCAATTGTTGATACAAGGGATCCACAAGGATGAGATATTGGTAGTTTTCTAGAGGTTGGTTCACCTATGAAAAATAAAGAATTGAAGGAAATGGCTGGGAAAAGAAGAGAATATGATAAAGGAAGGAGAATGTTGGAGAGTGCTAAATGTTCAAGTGGAATGCTTGAGGAAAAAGAAGATCTTTGGCATCTCGTGTGTTGGGGAAAATATAGGGGAGGTCCCCTTGTCATGCAGTACCATGTGACCAATGATATAAATGGTGGGTTGTTTGTATGGTCTGCTAGGTGGCAAGTCTATTGCATGTCAGTTGTCGCCAAACGTAATACTATGTGGTCTTGTTTTGACATTCTCCTTGTTGAGGTAATACGAGGTTGTTATGCCTTGGTGGTCCTTTAATGACCCCACTAGGAGGATAAAAGCGAGTCATTAGAAACAAGTGGCCTATTGATAAGTGATAAAAACATGTTTTATCCTTATTTTTAATGTGTTTTTGGGTGATTATTCAATTTTAATGGTGAATTTTATGCTCTTAATCCTTCAAATTCAGGTTTTTATACTTAAGAGAGTGTTTGGGAGCAAAAAAAGCGAAAAATGAGCAACAACCGAAAAATTAGAGTAAGGTACAAGGGCACACGGGCTGGACACACAACTGTGTACACCATACGGCCATGTACCAGATCGTGTGGGAATCACGAATTGCACTTCAAACCTGCGAGAAAATACACTTTTTAGGTGTATTGGGCATTCTAATACCTATATGTGACACAAATAAGAAGATAGGAGGGAGCTGTCATAGAGTACTGAAGAAAACGACTCGAAAAACACCATTAAAGCTGACTCTAAAGTAGATTTCCATCAAGATTGAAGATCTCCTTTTGATTTCTTTGAAGTTTATTATGAGTTTCTTTGTTTCTCGTGGTTATACTGTCTTTGGGATGTTTTTATTTGCTATCATGAACTAATTTTCCAAATATCTAAGGAGATGAACCCTATGATGGATTCTGTTATTTGATTTCTATTTTTTCGCAATAAATATTTGAATCTTATTCTCAATTATGTGTGCTTAATTCTTGGTTTAATATTTCCTGACTATTAATTCATGTTTGATGTGCTTAAATCAGAGGAGGAAAAGTACCTGTTTAAGAGTAGATCTACATAATTGAGTGGAGTTGCATGTAATCCTAGAAATAGGACGACATAAATCTATCGAATTAGAGTAAAATCTAATAGGGGGATTCATAGATCGAGTTAATGCGCTAATAAGGGTTTTAATTAGAAAGAAATTTCAATTAATCAACCTAGATTCAGTTGCTCTTACTCTCGAAAGAGATATTAGCATAATTTAGGGATTTCTACGGATCAAGATACTAAGTGAAGAAATTGTTTAATTTAGATTGATAATGACAGATGAAATCTAGGTGGATTCTTTCCTGGGTATTGTTTCTCTTCTTGGTTGTTAATCATTTGTTTTCCTAATTCGTTCTTTGTCGTGTTCTTTAATTAATTAATTTAGTTAATTTTAGTTTTAATCAATCTCTCCAATTTTTCGGTTAAATAATAAAAAGACTGTAATTACTAGTACTTTTAGTCCTCGTGGGAACGATATCTTTGCTCACCGTAGCTATACTATTAATTGATAAGTGCACTTGCATTTGTTGGATTTTTCATTGATTTATGATTGCAATCACCTGTTGGAGACCAAAAGTGGGTAGTGTGAAATGTGCAAGTGGTTGGTTGGTCACCACTGAAGATACAAGGCAAAGGGCCATCTGCGAGTATTTGTTGAACCATTCCTCATGCCGTAACATACCTAAATTGGGGTGAGAGTATAATAGGAACAATTTCTCATTCACTTGCAATTAATTTTTAAACATATCAATTTTGGTGTTAAATTTCACAAATTAGAATATAAAATCCAATAACAATTTAACGGTAAATTTTATATTTGAAATTTTTTATTTTGAAAATGCCATTAGGCCTCTTTTGTAAAACCAATTTCCAACATGTAGTAGCCGAGTCGGCACTTATTGATTAAAGTAGGGAAGTTTGTGATTGAGCTAGGCGGTAGTTCGAGGCTGGGGAGTGCAACATCTCCGTGTGGTTATTTTGAATGGATGGTTGGTGTTTGTTTTGAATGAAGAAAAGTGGTAGGGCCTTCAAGAGTGTGCTTATATAGATTGTTGGGTCCTTTAGAGTTTCTATTGACGCTCGTATGCTTGAAGTTTATTCAACACTCGCACTTAAGGAGAAGGATCAAGATTTTAACCAAGAAAGAAATAAGATTGTTGTTCAGGCTCATGGAGACAAGTTGCTCCTTTTGTGTGGCAGTGCGTGCCAAGTCAGAGATCCCAAAGTTTGGCGATTTTGTGAAGATTCTTAGTAAAAACGTTACCTTTTATTGCTTTGGGTAGAATTCCCTACATTCTGATGTGTTTATTGATAAAACCTACTCTAATTTCTGATATCCAAAAGAAGCATGCTTTGAACAATATGAAGTGATACTGTTACAAGTTACACTCTTCTTCATACAACACTACTCAGGTTTTGTTTCTTCCTAATCATTCATTGCCAATCTTGACAAATGCTAAACCATTTTGTGCAGTTCTGCAGCTGCTATAGTCTTATAATTCTGAGGAAAGAAGAAAAAAGCAGCAGCATATACATGTCAACCTTGTCTGCTATTTGCAAGAAAGAATCAATTCTCTGCTTCTTGGTGATGGTATGATTCCCATTCTATTCTGTGGTCTAATAGCATGGGTTGAAAGAGCTGTGATTTTAATTTACCACTTTGTTTTTCATCATTCTAAACTATTTCCTCCATAACTAAATCCACAGTTTCGTTTTCCTTGTCGGTATCTTCTTCATCGATTAGATCCTCAACTTCATTTTCTTCTCCTTCAGCTTTCTCTCCATCTATATCACCTTCAACATCTCCGGTTCCGTTGTTCACCGCGGACCACCCTTGTACTTGAGGATCAAGGGCCTTCCTCCCAAGTTTAATTGCTCCATCTTCATTCATCCCATCTTGGACAATTCCAATGCCCTTCTTTTCGTAAGTGTTTCTAAATTGGTTCAGCAACCAGATGCAAAGGGCAAGCAAGGCACACATATGCACAAAATGCTTGACCTTGAACCCTTTGTGCCTCTGGTTTCTAGTAGCTGATTGCTTTATCATGCTGAACCCTCCAATATCCTCCCGATCTGAACCAAAACAGAAGGCAATCGAGTCTAAGTAAGTAATATAGAGTTGTAACTAGAATGCAAGATATTGGAACCCCATTGAACTAAGAACCAACAGCTCCAAGAGTTTTTCATTTTGGGGGCATTGGGCCATGGTGAAGACCACAACAAAAGCCACATTCAACTTTGCACAAACAAAATTGATACCAACATTTATCTCTTTCTACTTGAAAAACCACACAAATCCATTCGCCTGAAATTAACAAAGAACAATATTCGACCAAAAAAGACATAATGACAGAAACTCCAAAAAAGATAGGAAGAAATTGTAAGTAAACTTGGAAAGGAAAAGATAAAGGAAAACAGTACCCATTTTATAACCTGGAATATTGGGTTCACCTATATCGAAGGCAGAAGCAGCAACAATGGTGTTTCTGCAATGAAGCTTGTGGTGGATACAAGTGAGGTAAGGGGTAGCTGAGGAGTGGATGTGAGAAACAGAGTGAAGGAAGGTGAGCATATAAATAAGAATACACTTGGCAACAACTTGATGGCAGGCAATTGTTTCTTCTATTTATTGGCTTCATTACATTGAACGTGTGGGGGTGCATTACGTTGACAAGTATACGGATCACATCACATAATGATAGTATCTAATGTATGATTTTACCGACGACGTTGTTTCAAAATTTGTCCATTTATTTATGGCTTCAAATTTATGGATGTTGCTTTCATTGGTGTAGTGTCAGTGTCACATTTCCCAGTTCCTATACAGGCTATCTTCTCCACAGGTAACACAACTGTTTTCTTTAGGGGTAAAGTAAGGATTGTCGACTCAATATTTCAGCCCAAAGTCATTTCACTCTTCCCTATCCTTCAGCCGACACATCACTGTTGGGATAGCAATAGCATTCTCTAAAAGAAAGTTGGAGTACAGTCTGTATTTAATTTTTAAACATCACTGCGAAAATCTGTGTCTTCAAATCTCAATTTTCATTCATTGTTTAGTTGTTTTCAGCTTTCTTCGAGGGATGAGAATCTGGGATAGATTTTCCTGCCTTTTTATTACCATTAAATATGAATATATAATAAAATTCTGATAGTTTATCCATTAAAGCCCAACTGCAACCTAAAAAACCCAACACAACCGACAAGACATTCCCGGGTCTTTCTGACAATATCTCTGGGCTCATACCAAAAATCCAACGCCCACATACGTGGTGTAGCTTGTTGCCATTTGCCAAGCTATTAACGGTTACAAATATTTTCCGACTGGAAATAAACCAGGTTCAGAGCCCTGTGAACTAAGTAATGGTTTACAATATTTGAACACGTATAAGACAGCTACGGTTATTAAATACCTATATACATATGCCAATAATAAATTTACATGTACGCCTTTGATGACGACCTCTTTGTAATAAAAAAATTTCCACGTTCCAACCTCGCGCCGACAGTTTGGCAATTTATGATATTGTAATAAATAACAAATGTGGACCTCTTATAAGAGAAAATTGTCAATCATATGTTGGACTACATCAGCTCCATCCGAATTAACCCAGTAGCTTTTAACCTGAAAAACCAGATGGTGATAAAATAGTACCACTCTGTCAGACACTTTCAGGGAGGTAACCCGTGAATACAAAATGGGGCTGGGAAAAAACATCAAAATAAAATCTATTTGTAACATACGGACTAGTTATATT